>NQII01001740.1:226832-256157 GCA_002778355.1 Clitarchus hookeri
CAACTCCAGAGTTCTCCGGCGCTCAGCGTGCTAGGGTAAAAGTCCAATTCAACACCTGGTGCAGCGTGGCTGGCCGTGTGCGCGAGCTCAGGTTACGACTGCACCTGCCTCTCGTTTACTTCTGTAATGGGACTCGTATCCACGACTTTAAGTACGCTTTTCTCTTAATATACTTTAATGCGTCCATCAGTTTCGCCTGCAATTGAATTGGGATATGTCGGGCTTCATGTGTGTGTGTGTGTATGTGTTTGGCGAATTAAAATTTGAGAATGACCGTTCTTCCCCCTTATTCCTTAGTTTCACAGAATCACAATGCATCTTTGGTTTCGCCACACTTAATAAAAAAATTCACATTTGATTTTTATACGATAAAAAAAAACAAAGGTGAAGTTCGAGCCAGAATTATTTTACAAAAAAAAATTTCTACATTTAATTAATTTTATACATTCTAAAAGGATTAACATAACTCTAAAATTTTATGGTCTCCGTAATGTACTAGCTGCAATATGCTCTAATTTTTTTCTTAAATGTCTTGACGAGGTTGAAGGGTGGCGAATGAGAGCTGTATGCGCGTCTCTTTGCTGGAATTCGTATTGTTGTATAAATCTGCATGGTGGACTAGCATCTTGGGGATGCAACTATGCTTTAGTTCGCGTGATTCACAAAGTGTGAATACTATTGACAACTGCTGGCGTAGAGGCCACACACTTATAAATACACATGTTCTCATGTCACTTTTCATTCGGCTAAAGTCACGTAGCAGTGTGTTTGTGACTCTGGACGGTGATGGAAGTAGGTAAGGAGTGGGGGGTGTTTTACTGCGGATCGGATATATCTCTTTATGGAGCAAGCGCACGCGAATGTATGAAAATACTAAAATTTTGTTTGCCGAAGGTAAAAGTTTTTTTTTGTGATTTTGCTCTTGGGGTTTAGGCTAGCCTCTCCTCAAGGTATATAATTTTATTTCCTTCAAAACTTAGTATACGTGCATTATTTATGCGTTTAAAAAGTTTTATATGCTGACAATGGGCGCTGGAAAAGTCGCCGCACTTGGAGTAACCATATGTGTATTTTTTTCCCCGCTGCCTAAATTTCCTAGTGTACTGATTTTAAACTTGGGATGAAATGTTTTTAATAATGAGCATCTGTGCATAAGTGAAGGGGAATGCACCGGCTACTTCCCTGTGCATATCGCATACCGCGGGGGTTGCGAAGTGGTTTTAACTATGTTTTTGGATTATTATTCGAGTAATGATTACTTTACGGACAGCTGCATAACGCATCCGTACACAGCACATGATTTTTTCCAACATGAATTTTGAACTAATGTTTTGCTGAGGGGGGCAAGCATGTTGTTTGGAGGGGAAGGGGCACTCGGTGATTTATTTTTCGTTAATATTTACTCCGAAACACGCTGTTCGTATGCTTCTTTCTTGTGACGTATATTTACAGTATGAGATTTTACAGAATTTTCGATATCTTACCTTTCAATTCGAATACCCTCCTTTCGTTGAATGGGTTCGGTTTTGCAAAGCTGCGTTCAAGCCATACATTACATTTTATTTGTGGCGTGTTTACGTGGAGAGCCAAAAGCGATGTTTTGTCCCATTTGAGCTACATATTTGCATACTTCCTTCGAATACCCGCTCTCGTTGTGGAGGCATAGGTATTAAGACTGTGTTGGAATGCAGTTTGGACATCCACGAAAACCATTGTCATTAACCAACCCAGACCCTACCACGATTCTTGGGCGTGATGGTCGCTGACACGATGGTGGATACTCATCCTGAATCCTTAGTTTTGTGGGAATTACTCTCTTACGCTGCGGTGAAGGAGATTGTACACGACGGATTTTGGCAGGTGAAGGTCCAACAGCTACCCAGGATTTTTTCATGCCTCTGCAAATTATTGGGCCTAGAAAATGCCATGCCACAGTTCCCACACTTATATGCCAACCTATCTGCATTATTCGAACATCCATACTTTTCGTCTCTTCGAGCACATTTGGTGAATGCAAACGAAGCGTTACAGTAGCGGCACGGGTATTGAGGTAACATCATTGCAAATTAGATTGATAATAAATATACAAATTAAAAAAAAAACTAAGTTCTAGTACCGTATTTTATGAGGTTACATATTCCTCCAGAGACTAGCTAGCCCGAACCGATACTCTAAATTTGAGCAGATTTTTAATTTCGCGGGAATATGTATGCATAATACGTGCACGCTTGATAATATCCTGCGACCTGATGGCATGAAATATCTGAACTTACCGGCCAGAATGCTAAAAGACGAAAGGTGAGAGAGCGATGTAACCTCTGGTATCAGACGAGAAACTGTGCCGAGGGCCGACATTGTTCCCATGAAATGTTTTCCCCGCATTAGCACACTCTGGCGGACAATGCTAAAAACAAGAGCGGTAGTGATAAGGGATTAAACGATGATGAATAATTGGTCGGAATAAAGTGGTGGGGTGAGGAGTAACATAATAAATACTCAATTTCAATGGTAATTTAATTAGCATTAAAACTAAAAATGTTTTTAGTAAATCTTAATTAAAGATCTTATTTAAAAAATATCGATTTAATGATTTATACTTGTAGGTATACTGGTGATTGGAAAAATACTTTTTTTTTAAATAAAAGAATGAAAAATTATAAATTTTTATATTATTATAAATATGAGTACCAACAGCTCACTTTGCGGCTTAATCGTCAGAATGAGCGGGTACAGGCAGCTCGCCTGGAAGTGAAATCAATAAATTAATGCCACATGTTTGTTGAAAATATAATCTAACATGGAGGGTGCCAACAGCACCACCTATAATTTAAAAAACGTAATCAAATATGGCTTCTGTCTGGTGGCTAAATTGGCAGCTCGTCTGATGACAAAATCGATAAAATAGCGCCACCTAGGTGTTGAAAATATAATTTAATATGGAGAGCGTTGACAGCACAACCTATACTTAAAAAACATTAACAAACATGGCTGCCACCTGGTGGCTAAATCGACAACTCGCATGGTGGGTAAATTAATACACTAGTGCCACCTAGGTTATGAAAACATATGAAATCCAATAAGGCAGTCGAACGAAGGTGAGAGACAAACTCCAGTAATGTATAAACAACTGGCAAACGAAAAAACCAAGATGGCGGATGGTGACTGTGACGCCTGCCGAGATGGAAGACTGCACTTACCAAGATGGTGGACTGCACCTACCAAGATGGTGGATGGCTGTATCTACCAAGATGGCGGTTGGAAACAAGATGGCGGACTGCGCCGAGCCCAGATGGTGGACTGCAACGACCAATATGGCGGACAGTTGCCCCTATCAAGCTGGCATACTGCACCTACCAAGATGGCGGAATGAGTATGGGAGGAGGGGGCAGTGGGGGACCTCCGGAAATTAAAGTTTTTTTAAATAAATTATTTTAACAAATTTTTATTCAATAATTTTTAACAATTTTTAAACAATTTTTTGGTAAATTTTGTAATTTTTGAGTTTCTTTAGATTTTTGGAGTTATAGGTTACAGGGGCCTAGGTCAGGGCCAAGGTAACCTGGATCCAAGATGGCCACCGTCCCACCGGAATGACAGAGCACAAACAACTCCGACGCTCCGGTTCCAGGTTCCGATGTGCCAAAATCCCCATAATACCTCTACTCAGACATCTAGTTGTTATCTTGTATGGCCAAACTACAAATACGACTGAAGGCTGCAGCACAAAACTGCAATGCTACTGAGGAAATTTCCCCATTCTTCCGAAAATTTGCCCTTTAATTTTAAAGACCTTGCGATATTTCAGCTTTAATTTTTTTGCAGTGCGGCAGCCTTTCATCCCAAATACATTTCTCTCTTTTCTGCGCTAAAATATGTAGGCATTGTGTAACTGTGTGTGCGCATGGCCACAGTGTAGAACAGAAACATGTGATTAAAATAGTTACGTATCTTAAAAAATTAATAATATGAATTAAGTAGAGATCTGTGAAGGGCATGTACCGGAATTAACGACATTATCAAGAAGGTCGTGAACCAAATTTCATTGCCCTAAATAAGACAATAGTTTCGCCTCTAACACTCGACAGCCGGACTGGTGAACATTTCGTTGTGGAGCGACCAGGGTGAGAATTGGGGATAGCAACCCTTGCAGCTATTCTTGGTAGCTGCGGCCGCCAGTAAATCACGCTTGTCAATTATTCAGCCACCGTGCAGGTCCAAGCCAGCGCTGGCGCACAGTCTCGACGCACTTTTCTCTCCTCGGGCTGCTATGGGCTCCAACTACCTTGCAAAGTTCATGAAGCGATTGACCCTCCAACGACACGTAATTGAAATACTCGAGACAAATATATAAGTTAATCCTTTTCGTTCTTATTTTATTTTTTCCTTTCTTTTTCCTAACCCTTTGTGATACATACTGATGGAACCTCACATTTAGTTCTTCAGAATTATATTTTCCAAGTCTTTTTAGATTTCATTTTTACGCTACAAATTGTTGCTGTTTACCATCGGTATTAACTAAAAAAATTTTATAGCCATCCACTCATTTGTTTTGCAAAATTTCAGTATTTTCTGAAAAGAGATCAAATGTTGCATCAATATTACATTTATTTACTCTGTAATAAAGCACGTAATCCACTCTTGACGTAGAGTTTTCATATAACTACATTTAGGACACATTTTTCAGGTATCCGCACGTGTACTAAAAAGTATAAATTTTATAAGGTTGGGCACAAAATGTTGACCATAATCACAGTGTTCGTGTTTATAAAATATATTGATATTACACACGCACATGCGCATATATATATATATATATATATATACATTTATATGTTTACATACACGCACTACAGGCACTTTAATGAGCTATTTTATATTTTAAACCAAGTACTTCAGAATGTTTGTAAATTTTTGGAAAGCTGGAATAAAAAAAGTTTTGGTTTAAGAAATTTTTTTTGCTGGTTATGAATATTTTATAGTTAAAAATCGACTATGGAGATGTCAGCAACTACATTGACTTTTGTTTTCATTTGCATTTTAACCAGAAAAGTTCGTTGCGCGTAAATCTGGTTATTACAGACACGCTGAATTCACAAATAGTAAATCTTTTCGTTTGCTCTGCCACTGACTCTGACAAATAGAATGTTGGAGCTGCCAGGATGACGAACTGCCCTCACGCTCACAAATATTTCTGCAAAAAAAAATCATTGCCGAATTCTCAACTATTGTATCATATTTGTTTCAAAAATAGTGTTACATGTTTTAGCCATTTCGTGTCATTACGATCTAATTCACTAAAAGCGGGCGAGTCGATATTTCATGACTAAAACTCATGTAAAATAAAAACTGTGTTCTTTAAACAATTTTTTCAGTGGAAAAAATATACTGAATGGAAAAATTATTTTGTAACTGTGCCATTGCAAAAATAAGCGTATCGCAAAAATTGCATTAAATAAACTACGAACACAGACACCGAAAATAAACATAAGGTTGATTGTTCTCAGCAGATATAGCAATAATACGTGGAGAAATTCGAAGAAATAAATACCTCAGTAATTAAATAGGAAACGAGAGAGCAATAGCAATAGCAAAAAAACTAAAAAGGGACACCTTTTCACATATATGTGCAAATAATTCTATAAGATTCGAAGACAACAAATGCGAGAGTAAAAGGCTACCTATGACGAAACACAAAAGTACGTTTTGGACACTATCATCTGTTCTCGTCTTTAGGCACACACACTGACAGAGGCAAATGCACCGGCGTTGTCTTTGTAGTGTTTTCCAGAGTTATCTGCACATGTGTGTAGATACTGTCATCGTTGTTCTTTCGTTTGGTTAGTCTTCTAGTCGTTTTTGCCTCGCCACCTTTATTAACCTTTGCGGAATTCTCTACGAGTTATTTACATGGCTGTTGACAACTACACTTGGCAGTGGATAGTATACGCCGTAATCGGCTCACTTTGACTTTTATAAAGAAAATATTTATTCAGTTTTCATTTTTACCTAAAGTCAAAACACAAAAAAAAAATTAAAATTAATTTTTTAAGCATTTGGTAAAGAAAGTGTTAAAAATTATAAAAATATGTGTACAAATAACATTAACATTTAACCTAGACGTTTTAGGTTATTATAAAACACAGATTTTAGAAAAAAAATGTTTACTTAACCATTTCCAAATATTTTGATACATTATCTTTAAATATAGTATACAATATAAAATAATTCATTATAACTTATATTATAAAGTTTAAAAATTTACTATATAAACGTTTTGTGCAAATCATGAAAATAGAAGCATTATTCAAAATGTAAATAATATTAAGCTTTAAAATTTTAAATGGTTAATTACAGATAAACACAAATGATTGAAAACTATGCTCAAAAACGCCGGTAAAAAAGTTAAATTTATTTGATATATTTCGGGGAAAATAAACTACGTTACAGAAAAAACAATACATTGTATAGAATTTTCTAATCAGTCTAAAAAAATTTAAATCTAAAAACATTTTAAACATAAAAACAAATTCAAGCTATAATTTATGGGTATTAATAATTCTAAATATGAAAACATTTTGAAAATAATATGTGAAATGATATTGACTCCCACTATATAATTTCACTGCAATTTATTCACAGTTTGACCTCGTTGACGACGAGACATTAAGCCCTACCACCTGTCTCTGCTGTAGCTAAAGCTGATGTAACTTTCCAACTGAACTCTTCTCTTTCTTTTGACAGTAATTTGTTGAAACGCTTTCCATAGACGCAACTAACTATAATTTAGCTATCGTGGTTGAGAAGGGGGGGGGGGGATTTTTTAAAATTGTAAAATGCAGATTCTCTATTCTCTGTTTAGGTTTTGACGGAAAGGTTAACAACGATTGTGTTGAGTTTCTGATTTTGTGGTTTGTCAGTGCCTAGTGGTTTTTCAATAAATGCAGACTCTTTTTTTTCTGTTTCCTTGTGCTTCAACACAGCTATTCCAACTGCCGTTCAATTGTATACATGTAGTCAGTCTGAATATGTCAAATGTTCACGTAATAAAATTGTTGAGAAGACTTATATTTAGNATATGTCAAATGTTCACGTAATAAAATTGTTGAGAAGACTTATATTTAGCGGTATTATAGCAAACGTAAAAGTTAAACTTCATACTTACAAAGAAAATATATTTTACCGATTTGGACCGGATCAGGGAAACATGTAGTGTCTAATCAGGTCCTTAAATATTTTAAACGGCGAACACATACTTTTTTTATATTTGAAGTCTCACGAGGTACAGTGCGTATGTTTAACGCTAGCATAATACTCTCAAAACTGTACTGCGTACGTAGTATTAAAAATATCAAAATTTTGCACTGAGATTGTGATGGTAATCCTTATTTAAAAATAGTTACGAAGAACCTTATTTTAAGGTTTATATAAAATGACCGAGAAATCAGCAAAGCTATTTTTAGGAAATAAATTCTCCTTACAGAGATAATAATATACACGTAATACGCAGGAGTGGCTAACTGGTCTCTAATGTGTCAAAATAATTATTATTTGGTTAAGTTGTGCAGTGAACAATAAGTGAGCAAAATAACATTAGAATTGTTTTACATAGCATGCATATGTGTTTTAATAATTTTTTACACTTTTGAAGCAAGCGTTTTNAAATAACATTAGAATTGTTTTACATAGCATGCATATGTGTTTTAATAATTTTTTACACTTTTGAAGCAAGCGTTTGACAGTTTTGAACATTGGTATAGTTGATAACTGATTATAATGCGAAAAAGTCCTACACAGCTGATAAGTGCAAAAATTTGTCTTATTTAGTTTAGAGAAATAAATATCTCTTTTTTTTTTCTAGTAAAACTTATTGAAAAAAAAGGTGTATATACTAGAAATGTGTATATCTGAGTAGACTCTTCTGAGTATAATTCTATGAAGTTAAACATCCCATATCTCCAATATGCATTCATTAATTCTCGCTGTGAGAGAAGAAGACTAGAATATCTGAACATGCTAATCTAAATGCATTTTAATAATTACACTGAGAGGACACGAAAAACACAAAAGANTCTTCTGAGTATAATTCTATGAAGTTAAACATCCCATATCTCCAATATGCATTCATTAATTCTCGCTGTGAGAGAAGAAGGCTAGAATATCTGAACATGCTAATCTAAATGCGTTTTAATAATTACACTGAGAGAGGACACGAAAAACACAAAAGATGTTAGCATTTAAATCACGCAAATGAACTCATCAAACATAAAGGCAAAAATTTGTTTCTTCGAGTAGGAATAAATAGCAGAGAATTTTCACGCCACCCTGTTTTCAGCATTTGCATCACCCGCCATAAAGCCATTTCCGGTTTGGGAAACGAAAATATATGTCCATTTGAACGTCTCCAGCGTACAGAGAAGATAGTTATTAAGGTTTTGCTTGTACACTTAGCGGCCCCAAAGGAGGATAAAATCGTGATATCGGGGTTACAAAGCAGACACGCTAACAAATGTGGCACTGGGTTCTCTCAGACGAATATGCACTGTAATACAACACGACGGATTGCTGCCTAACCGAGCGCNACAAATGTGGCACTGGGTTCTCTCAGACGAATATGCACTGTAATACAACACGACGGATTGCTGCCTAACCGAGCGCGTTGTATTATAATACAAACCACGTCAACGATATGGCAATCAAATCGGGGACATTCATATACTATGGTTCATATGTGTAATTTCTATGTACACATGAAAATACAATGTATCCATTTTTAATTCCGAAACCATAATTTTCGTATATTATTAGTAGTGAAGCTAGTGTCTTATAACTATTGATTTCTGTATGTGTGACAAGTGGTAGCTGGTTATTTTAAACTCTTTCGTGCACATAACACTCGTGAGAGTGCATTCGGGATTACGATTCTATCAACAAAGCTCTTTTGAAATACAAAAAAATGTTTTCTCATCTCGAGTTAAAACTACTTCAGCAATGTACAGNTCTATCAACAAAGCTCTTTTGAAATACAAAAAAATGTTTTCTCATCTCGAGTTAAAACTACTTCAGCAATGTACAGGATGTATGTGTTCTTCGCAACACTATTGGAATCAAAGTTAAATATTTATTGATCCAGTATTTTTTTTAAATAAAAACGTTAGTCATGAAATAGGAGATTAATTGCTTAGTAGGTCTCAAAACATTTTACGTAACATCGTTCAAGTTGTAAACACTAAAATTTCACCCAAATAAATAAATTGGGTTTTATAATTTTACAGTATAACATGTCAATCAAAATTTTAGTGTTTTAGGAACAAACAAATGAAATCAATGAAAATCACTTATAAAACCTTAATCAAAAGTTGCTGAAAGGTATTCTCTCAGTTCAATTCAAGCTATGCATAAGAAAAGTTATTCTTAAAAAGTCAGAATAATTTCTGTCTGCAACTGCATGCGTAGCAAAGATTTGAATGTAAATCGTTGTCTGATTTCTGAATGTAAGTTGGTTTTTATTATGGATATTCCAAACATAGCAAAATTGTGATCATGACTTGTAGTTATGCAAAAATTATGCATGTGTGGTTAATCGAGAGTCAGTGGGTGATGAAATTTGGGCGACTCTAAACATCGAGTTCTTGAGAGCCGATGAGGGAGAAGCGAGGCGAGTATGGAGCAGCGCCGGAATGAAAGGGTGGGGAAACGGGAGATCCCCGATAAAACCCGCCGACCAGTGGCATCGTCCGGCACAATTTCCACATGCGTAAAGCCGGGAGTGACCCCGCCGGGAATCAAGCCCAGTTCGCCTAGGTGGGAGGCGTGTAGTCTAACCACTACCCCACCGCGGCGCCCTTTAATTGAGAAATTTGGAAGGGACTAGATCTTTATTGCATTTGTTTTTTAACGGACGCATTGTGAGGCATGCTCCCAGAACTTTTTACAGCGGCGTAGTAGAAGTAATTATAGTGTTGACGTATAAAAAAATTTCTATTAAATTTAAGTTCATTGAATTATTTTAACTTCTGTTTGTTTTTTTTCTAATCACGTAAGTGAAATAACAAGCTTATTAGTAGAAGTTGTTCGCGGTAAAGTGAGCACTTTTGAAAACCCTGCTTAAGGTCTACTTTTATGCACTCTGTGTATCCTTCCGCGATATGAACAGTCAACATTGTCACGAGCCCAATCACTTTATTCATGCTCCAATCAAATAAAACTAATAAATTATTAGAAAAACAAATATTTTATATATTTGATTATTCTTAAACTTATATGTGTTTAAAAAACAAAAAGCACAGGAAACCATTTTACTATTCCCAAATGTTTACCTAACGCCAATTAATTCAGCGCTAAAACGTGGAACTACACTCCCTTCCACGTTACCAACTTTACTGGACGCATGCCAGTCAGTGTGCCCGTTAAAATATATGCAGGAAGGGACAGTGACATTTTTCTAAGGTTGATTTCAATAGTGCTCATATAACCGTGAACCGCCTTTAACATATTTATTTCCTAACAATTCTGCAGTTAGATCTGGTTGACGGATGGATAAGGTAATCAGGTCTATGGCAATGTTATTTCATATACAGCGGAAGGCCAGTAAATGTACAGAAAAGTGGATCACAAGCAGCTTTCTCAAAAGTGCTCAATTAACAGTAAAGAACCTATAATCAAAACATTTCGTGCTTGAAGTATAATTGATCTAATTTCATGCCGAGAAGTTGAATAATGTTTGGTACGAATATAAAGTAACTATTTTTATGTTTTCCAGCTTCATAATATAGGCCTACTAACAGAATTACAATTGCTTAATCCATAAATGTTGGGAAACATTTGTACTTTTACAGGCAACTATTTGTAAAATAATTGCCTAAATATTCTTGTAGCTGTAAATAGAAATATTGTATCTTATTTTATGTTACAAGGAACATAAAAAATTATGTATCTACTTTTCAATATTAACATGAAGTCTAGAGTAATTGCTTGTTAACACATAAAATTAGTTTTATATATCTCACAGCAACGTGTAGAAATTACAGAACCTCACTTGTACTGTTTCAAAAATAATCTAGGCGACTCGTTTCGATCGTTTACATAAAAACAAAATGTTTTAACAGTTTAAGCTTTTCTTTAACCAACAGAGTTGCAGTTGTTGATGCCATGTCTCTGGAATTTTTTCAGTTATGTCACGTAATATAAAGCAATTTTATAACTAGATTGTTTTCTTTTTATTTAAGGAAGGTAAACCATTTATTTCGGAAGCCCGTGCAGGCCTACAGATTTTGTGTCACCCGCAGTTTTTTAAAACTGAATTCTCCGTGCAGTTTATTAAGCAATGCACTATGCACACACTCTGTGTCTGATAGCTTCTCTCAACATTAGCATTAATTTCTCCATCCCCTAGTTTGCATTACAATTTTTTTAAGAGTTGTCTAAACGTATATCATAAAATGAAAATGGGTGTTTATGAGTTATGTTTGAAATTAAGATATTATTTTGGTAAGCGTGAAGGTCACTAAATATGAGCAANAAATAACATTAGAATTGTTTTACATAGCATGCATATGTGTTTTAATAATTTTTTACACTTTTGAAGCAAGCGTTTTGACAGTTTTGAACATTGGTATAGTTGATAACTGATTATAATGCGAAAAAGTCCTACACAGCTGATAAGTGCAAAAATTTGTCTTATTTAGTTTACAGAAATAAATATCTCTTTTTTTTCTNATCTCTTTTTTTTTTCTAGTAAAACTTATTGAAAAAAAAGGTGTATATACTAGAAATGTGTATATCTGAGTAGACTCTTCTGAGTATAATTCTATGAAGTTAAACATCCCATATCTCCAATATGCATTCATTAATTCTCGCTGTGAGAGAAGAAGGCTAGAATATCTGAACATGCTAATCTAAATGCGTTTTAATAATTACACTGAGAGAGGACACGAAAAACACAAAAGATGTTAGCATTTAAATCACGCAAATGAACTCATCAAACATAAAGGCAAAAATTTGTTTCTTCGAGTAGGAATAAATAGCAGAGAATTTTCACGCCACCCTGTTTTCAGCATTTGCATCACCCGCCATAAAGCCATTTCCGGTTTGAGAAACGGAAATATATGACCATTTGAACGTCTCCAGCGTACAGAGAAGATAGTTATTAAGGTTTTGCTTGTACACTTAGCGGCCCCAAAGGAGGATAAAATCGTGATATCGGGGTTACAAAGCAGGCACGCTCACAAATGTGGCACTGGGTTCTCTCAGACGAATATGCACTGTAATACAACACGACGGATTGCTGCCTAACCGAGCGCGTTGTATTATAATACAAACCACGTCAACGATATGGCAATCAAATCGGGGACATTCATATACTATGGTTCATATGTGTAATTTCTATGTACACATGAAAATACAATGTATCCATTTTTAATTCCGAAACCATAATTTTCGTATATTATTAGTAGTGAAGCTAGTGTCTTATAACTATTGATTTCTGTATGTGTGACAAGTGGTAGCTGGTTATTTTAAACTCTTTCGTGCACATAACACTCGTGAGAGTGCATTCGGGATTACGATTCTATCAACAAAGCTCTTTTGAAATACAAAAAAATGTTTTCTCATCTCGAGTTAAAACTACTTCAGCAATGTACAGCATGTATGTGTTCTTCGCAAAACTATTGGAATCAAAGTTATATATTTAATCGATCCAGTACTTTTTGAAATAAAAACGTTAGTCATAAAATAGGGGATTAATTACTTAGTAGGTCTCAAAATATTTTACGTAACATCGTTCAAGTTGTAAACACTAAATTTTCACCCAAATAAAAAAATTAGGTTTTATAATTTTACAGTATAACATGTCAATCAAAATTTTAGTGTTTTGGGAACAAACAAATCAAATCAATAAAAATCACTTATAAAACCTTAATCAAAAGTTACTGAAAGGTATTCTCTCAGTTTATTTAAAGCTATGTGTAAGAAAAGTTATTCTTAAAAATTCAGAATCATTTCTGTTAGCAATTACATGCGTAGCAAAGATTTGAATGTAAATCGTTGTCTTATTTCTGAATGTAAGTTGGTTTATTATGGATATTCCAAAAAAGCAAAACTGTGATCATTACTTGTAGTTATGCAAAAATAATGTATTTGTGGTTAATCGAGAGTCAGTGAGTGATGAAATTTGGGCGACTCTAAACATCGAGTTCTTGAGAGCCGATGAGGGAGAAGCAAGGCGAGTATGGAGCAGCGCCGGAATGAAAGGGTGGGGAAACGGGAGATCCCCGATAAAACCCGCCGACCAGTGGCATCGTCCGGCACAATTTCCACATGCGTAAAGCCGGGAGTGACCCTGCCGGGAATCAAGCCCAGTTCGCCTAGGTGGGAGGCGTGTAGTCTAACCACTACTCCACCGGGCGCCCTTTAATTGAGAAATTTGGAAGGGACTAGATCTTTACTGCATTTGTTTTTTAACGGACGCATTGTGAAACATGCTCCCAGTAATTTTTACAGCGGTGTAGTAGAAGTAATTATAGTGTTGATGTATAAAAAATGTTGTATTAAATTTAAGGCCATTGAATTATTTTAACTTCTGTTTGTTTTCCAATCACGTAAGTGAAATAATAAGCTAATTAGTAGAGGTTGTTCACGGTAAAGTGAGCACTTTTGAAAGCCCTGCTTAGGGTCTACTTTTATGCACTCTGTGTATCCTTCCGCGATATGTAAAATTAACATTGTCACGAGCCCAATCACTTTATTCATGCTCCAATCAAATAAAACTAATAAATTATTAAAAAGGTTAATATTTTATTAATTTGATTATTCTTAAACTTATATGCGTTTAAAAAACAAAAAGCAAAGGAAACCATTTCACTATTCCCAAAAGTTTACCTAACGCCAATTAATTCAGCACTAAAACGTGGAACTACACTCCCTTCCACGTTACCAACTTTACTGGACGCATGCCAGTCAGTGTGCCCGTGTTAAAATATATGCAGGAAGGCACAGTGACCTTACTCTAAGGTTGATTTCAAAAATGCTCATTAAACCGTGAACAGCCTTTAACAGATTTATTTCCTAACAATTTCGCAGTTAGATCTGGTTGACGGGTGGATAAGGTAATCAGGTCTATGGCAATGTTATTTCATATACAGCGGAAGGCCAGTAAATGTACAGAAAAGTGGATCACAAGCAGCTTTCTCAAAAGTGCTCAATTAACAGTAAAGAACCTATAATCAAAACATTTCGTGCTTGAAGTATGATTGATCTAATTTCATGCCGAGAAGTTGAATAATGTTTGGTACGAATATAAAGTAACTATTTTTATGTTTTCCAGCNATTGATCTAATTTCATGCCGAGAAGTTGAATAATGTTTGGTACGAATATAAAGTAACTATTTTTATGTTTTCCAGCTTCATAATATAGGCCTACTAACAGAATTACAATTGCTTAATCCATAAATGTTGGGAAACATTTGTACTTTTACAGGCAACTATTTGTAAAATAATTGCCTAAATATTCTTGTAGCTGTAAATAGAAATATTGTATCTTATTTTATGTTACAAGGAACATAAAAAATTATATATCTACTTTTCAATATTAACATGAAGTCTAGAGTAATTGCTTGTTAACACATAAAATTAGTTTTATATATCTCACAGCAACGTGTAGAAATTACAGAACCTCACTTGTACTGTTTCAAAAATAATCTAGGCGACTCGTTTCGATCGTTTACATAAAAACAAAATGTTTTAACAGTTTAAGCTTTTCTTTAACCAACAGAGTTGCAGTTGTTGATGCCATGTCTCTGGAATTTTTTCAGTTATGTCACGTAATATAAAGCAATTTTATAACTAGATTGTTTTCTTTTTATTTAAGGAAGGTAAACCATTTATTTCGGAATNTCACGTAATATAAAGCAATTTTATAACTAGATTGTTTTCTTTTTATTTAAGGAAGGTAAACCATTTATTTCGGAATCCCGTGTAGGCCTACAGATTTTGTGTCACCCGCAGTTTTTTTAAAACTGAATTCTCCGTGCAGTTTACTAAGCAATGCACGATACACACACTCTGTGTCTGATAGCGTCTCTCAACATTAGCATTAATTTCTCCATCCCCTAGTTTCCATTACAAGTTTTTTGGAAGAGTTGTCTAAACGTATATCATAAAATTAAAATGGGTGTTTATGAGTTATGTTTGAAATTAAGATATTATTTTGGTAAGCGTGAAGGTCACTAAATATGAGCAATACTATCATAACAGAAGTCGCCACATTTTCAGTATCTGAAAATAACTATAGCCCATTCATGGTTGCATCCAACTTTTCTGAAGCCCTGTTAAAGTTCTACTTTCAGAATATTCCTCTGCATCATTCAAACAAGGCTTACCCAAGTCTAGGAACTTACGTCAAAGCGACAACGCACCGCATTCGTGTGCACTCGATTTAATAATATTTTTCATGAGAACTATTCCTTACTAGGCATTACCAACACACCTATTTTATCTCTGTTTCTATACATATAAATTATAAATTAATTATTATAATTTATAGATAAAGTTTAAGTAAAAGTTCAATTTAGCAAAAAATATTATTCTTTTATGTTAACAGAAGTATAAAACAATAATATGATAAGCGACATATTTAGGAAACAACCAAATCCGTCTTACGAAGGGTGAGTTTTCGAAGGTTTGATTAAAAAAGTGTGAAAAAACTGCGAATGGACTATAGCAGATATATTGAGTGATTTCGAAACATGGATTGTTCAGAAGTGAAGTGGGGAAACAATCAGGATAACAAACGACGATAAAATGTGAGTTCTCCCGAGAATAATCGTCGCGCACGGATGAACAAGTCTATAAACGATCACCAACTGTCCCACATCCCACGCTCGGGCTCTAGCCAACCGGAAAGGACAGTAAATATTCTGTACACAAATAAACAGTGGGCTTACGCACGATGTATCTTTTATTTTACTACGTTAGCAGAGCAGCCGAAATGTTATCCGTCACATTCGTGAATTNGGCTTACGCACGATGTATCTTTTATTTTACTACGTTAGCAGAGCAGCCGAAATGTTATCCGTCACATTCGTGAATTCTGTGGCTACAGAAGGGCCTAGCTAACTATTATGAGTTAATACCTCAGGAAAAGCGACAGCGGTAGGAAGGGTTAAATTACCCATTTTTCGCTTACTTTGGTGGTTCTGTAGTAGGAGAGGCTTGTAAAATTAGTTTACACAGCAAATATATTGTGTCAGCAGAAGCTGCGTGCTCAGAGCGCCAGTCAAGTTGAAGCAGGCTGCGAGCGTGGAACAACATTGCAAATGAAAATACGCAAATATTTAGAACCGGCGAAATCTCCAGAGATATGCGAGTGACAAGGTTGAATGGTGCGATAAGACGAAACGTCACGCACGATTCTGGGAGGAAACATAATGAATAACCACCGATCCTCTTGTGACATTCGTACACAACGTTCCCAAAGTGCTCGCCCCTGCCTAGGGTAGAGTCCAAGATATACCTGCAAAAATATTAATTACCCATAGCGACGTAACTACACTGCCATGTGTGAAGTCAGAATAGACTCACACAACAATAAATTTCACTGATATTTCATTGACATCATTGTCTGGGGACGGATTCGAATGGCAGTATGTCGCAAAATAACGTTCAAAGGACCAGACACAATAAGCGTAAACATTTCACAAACATGGCACAGCAATATACACATGCACGAGTTAAACATCATGCGAATAAATAAAATAAGCTATAATTGCGCTTAGCATAAGCTCTTCTCTAAGCAAAATATGGTTTATCTGTGCTTGATACTATTACAGTGCGTCGGTGTTTAGTCATTAAAAAGTTGTGATGTCCTACTACATGGTGAGGGGAGATATTTATAGATGAGGTGAGAAATAGTTAATTGAATTGACAATTTGCAGCGTGCTTTTCGCTTCTTTATTCGTAGTCCGTCGCAATCATGAAATCATATAAATTGTCTGTGGGGATATTAAATGCCAAAACTGAAAATAAACAAATTAAGTACTAAGAAAATTTCGTTCTGTATGGATTTTTGTACAAAAACACGTTTATAGGAACAAAAAAATTAATTTATCTGTTATCTACTAAAAATGTTTGCACAAGCAAACGATTATTGCAAGTGTTGTACAAATTGTACCATGCCACTGTGCTTGCGCTGTGTAGCTTGTTTATCGTTATATTTTTGCATGTGTAATGTTGATATAACTTGTGTCTGTGCCTTAACCAATTGCAGGACATACATATGTACCAGCACATAATCTTGCCCAGGTCGAACTATTAGTGTCAAGAGAGAAAACATGCTCCAGATTTCAGCATCAGACCACCACGCGTTCAATTCTTCCAGCAGCGCGTGCATAATTTATGCGAGTCCACCGATCCTTCAACTTATTAATAATTAGAGGTTGTGCATCATGAGCGGCGACAGGTAAAGCACCTGCCCTGCCACTCGGCACGCCGCCGGCGCACCAGAATAACTCGTAACAGTGGAGGATCTAATTTGACAGTTACGGGCAGTGCAATGGACAGCCCAGTTCCAGACCAAGCCCAGTGATAAATATTCCTCGAAGGGCACTTTCAAAAATAGCCTCGTGACATACTGCAAATCTCTGAAACTAAGAATAGTTTCCCAGTGTATAAACTGAGTGCAAATAGCGTTTAAAATAGTATGCGGAACCTTCCATGAATACGAATGCCGAGTAATTCCTTGCCAAATTATTTTGCTCGAAAATTTTAAGTTCTACCTGAACTGCAGCCTTCCTACCATTACTAAAAATGAAAAAAGTGCACGTTAATATTTTGTATACCTGAAGAGTGTAAATGTTTACATTCGTTATAGTTAAAACAAAATCGTCTGTGAAAAAATTAAACTGAACCTAAGGAGATTTCCCATGTTAAAAGTACTGTATGGAGAACTGTAAACTGGGGTTAAATGTTACCTACAAAATCAAAATTTTGGCAATGAGTGCACACTTGAAAAGCGGTTTGGCATTTTACAAGCTGTTCAGGGTTTCACTTTATTCATGCTTTGGTTAAGTGAAATTGCGGAAAATGATTAGAAAAGCAAATATTTTACAAATTTTCTCATTCTTACACTTGTATGCATTAAAAATCAAATCAAAATAAATAATTTTATTATTCACAGATGTTTACCTAAAACTTTTAATTCAGCGTTAAGACGCTGGACTATTTTCCCTCCGTTGTTGCCAACTCTACTGGCCGCATGCCAGCCTGTGTGCTCGTTCAAATACCGTGGTATCGAGTACATTCAAATTTTTAGTATTATTCTAAGGGCTCGGGCCCAATTTAAATTGACATTACACATACATACACTTCACAATACAATAATAGTGGTCGTTCTATTCATATAACACTCACAACGTTACTTTGGTGATTATTACTACATTAAGTGACGGAGAAATAACTTCTGGTACAGTTGGTATAGTCTATCCGCGGTTTCTTCACATTTTTAAAATCAAAGCTTTGGATAATCACCCAATAAAAATATATGTTGTGTTTGGTTGTTTCCGAAATATGCTATGCATCACAACCACTTTGTACTTATGTTGACATAAAACTACCATACTTTTTTTTAAATTAAAATTTCACATATCTATTTTATCTACAAATTATAGTACTTTATTTAAAATGAATAAGAATAAAATAAATAAGTGAGAAAATAGGTGTGTCGGTAATGCCTAGTAATAAATAGTTCTTATGGAAATTATTATCAAACTGAGTGCACACGAATGAGGTGCGTTACTCCTTGGTGTAATTATGTTTGTTTGCATGAGGCGGAGGAATTTTTAAAAGTAGAACTTAAACAGGGCTTAAGAAAAGTTGGTATATAGCATATTTGTTGTTAAAAATAATTATTTTCTGACACAACCTAAATATTTGCACGCTAAGCAAGAATTATTTCGTTAACGGTCTTGTGGATTTACACATTGTGGCGAGCGGGGATGAATATTTTAAGTTCCTGCTTTTGTAGTTTTTATAATATCCTGCAGGAAGTCAGTGAATAACGAAAGTCCCACATATTATCACCGCGTGAGCCAAATGGCAGCTCGTTTCCCTATATGCCGCTCCCAGCCAAAAAGCAATGCACAAAGCGAAATGAGACAGAGGTGGGAGAACAGCGTAATAAAGATAGAAGAGAGAATTGGAGTACCCCAGGAAAACCTCTCACTCCATCACAGATTCAACTACACAACTGAAATGTTGACCCCTCCACGGAGACCGAAGATAAGTAAGGATGACGGCTCCCTGAAGATTGAGAAATTTACACATAATACAAAGCTAATATTGAATGTTACGTAGACATACGGTGTTGCGTTTGATTATCAAAACGTAGTTCTACATTTCAACATATTATTAAAATTATAACTTTTAAAGTTGTAGCATTGGCAAAATAACACGTTTACTTTTTATTTTCATGCGCTCTCAATTAAAAAGTAAAATAAATTTAATACAATTTGCTTTAACACACGGCCGCAAGTCATTGTATTGCAATGCTAATTTTACGTGTGGAGGAAGAATACAAAATGAGCAGAATTCAAGTCAGCAGAACGTTCAAATGTTTTCAATTAACAGCGATCCAACAGTGGTGTGTAAACCACTAAGCGAACCGAGGGCAACTCTTTCGGAAGTCAATAAAATAGTCGTAAATAATATTAATTAAGAGAGAAACCCTAGCGAGCAAATAACGAATAAATGATTGCGCAGGAGATGAGCAAATGGAGCGAAGCGGTTTCGATCGTTCAGGAGATGAAAGAGAGCGAGAGATGAGGTACTGCGCGGAGTGTGTTTTGTGTACGCGGGGTTGGCGGCACAGTTCAGCGGCGCCGCTGGGAGCGGACCCAACCGACGGGGCAGGGTTTGTAATGCGACGTGTGAAATGCGCGGGCGGGTTGGCAGTTATAAATGGCCGCGGGTAATACGTACAGCAGCGACCAATCGAGGCACCCTGCTGCGCTGTTCATTTCGGCACAACAGGGTGGGGAAAGTGAATACGCGCGCCGAGCACTGTTTTCCCGCCGTCTCGTGTTCGTGTCGCCACCCCACGCAATCCTAAAAGAGTACGATGCCGACGGGTACCCGCCATTTGGCATCTAAATTTTTGGCCTAAAAATTAGGCTAAATAATTTTAGACGAAGTGACTAGGCTAAATAATTTTAGGCCAAATGACTATGACAAATAATTTTAGGCCAAGTGACTTTAGGCCAAATAATTTTAATTCTAAAGAATATGCTAAATAATTTTAAGCCAAATGACATAAGGCTGAATAATTTTAGGCCAAGTCACTTTAAGTCAAAAAATTTCAGGCCAAATGACTATATCATCATTTTTTTTCAGAAATTTGTTAAAATATCCCATAGGAACAAATATATCGAGTTTATCTGTTATATGTATACCTCTGATAACAGATGGCATTGTTGTAGCACTTTCTCTCTGCAAAAGGGCGATATCGTTGGAACACTTTCACCTAGTTCAGAGAACTGAATATATATGGAATTTTTGTCCGAAAGAGTGTTCCTACAATTGCGGTTACACGCGAGGTATTAGATTTTTATCTTGAATCTATTTCAGTAACACATAATTTAATTTTTTTTCGTACATTTTTAAAAGAGCATTTAGAAGATTGAGTTTCTGGACAATAATTTTTTTGTGTTNCTGTACCCCTGGAGCTGTGGCCTGTAATGACGGCCATAGAAGCCCTAAAAAATATATTTTAAAAAAGTGAAAACCAAAAATTATGTATCATTTTATTTTTAATTCGAAAGGGAAAGGACATATCAAACAATCTGTAAAAAAAATTAATTTCAATTCATAAAAACTGGTTTTTTAATATAAAACTCACAAGATTAGTTTAATGTAGGAGTAAGATTAAATGGCAGTTATACATAATAATAAAATAATAGCAAATGAATTTAATATCTTTTTCACAACCACCCAAATTGAACTAATTGAACTACTAAATGATATGAACAGAACTTTAAGTATAGCTTTGCAATAAAAAAAAAAAACAAAGCAGTTTTTACGGCAAAAAATAATAAATCAGTACTTTTTACCCCGATCACAGAAAATTACATCGTAAGAGTCGTCAAAGAGCTAACAAACAAAAAATCTTTCTGGTTTAGATGATTCCTGTTTTATTAATCAAGGAATGTTGCCACCAAAATAATTCCACTTGTATACATATTTAATAACTGTCTATCAAATGGTATCTTTCCAGATAGACTTAAATGGGCAAATATCACACCAATATTTTTATAAAAGGCGATGAAACTTATATGGACAACTACAGACCTATAGCTATCCCATCATCGTTTTCAAAAATACTATAAATAATTATTTCTAACAATGTATAGCCATTTTTAGAAAAAAATGACGTACTGGCACAGAATCAATTTGGCTTCATGGAAGGCAGATCCTTAGAACAAGCGACTTACAGCATTATTGATAAAATAGTACGTGCTTTAGACAAAAAGAAACAACCTATTGTCATATTTGCAGACCTATCAAAGACATTTGATTGTGCGGGCTACAGCATACTTCTAAATAAACAAGAAAATTACGGAGTTAGGGGTATACCAATAGAAATGCTAAGTCCTACTTACAAAATAGAACACAAGTAACATACATACGTTTCTGTAACCACCAGGGTAAAATAATATCACGTTACATCCACTCCATATCACAGTAGGGGTCCCTCAGAGCTCAATATTCGGTCCACTCTTATTTATATAATTTATCAATGATTTTCCATTATCAATAAAAGAGGGTTAAGTGATAATGTTTATAGATTATACAAATATTCTAATAACAGAAACAAACAAATCTAACCTAATGAATAACATTAATGAAACACTTCTTTAAATCGAAAGCTGGTTTCATATCAATAAATTAATACTCAATATTATAAGTCATCTATAATTACATCCTGTTATTTAATTTATACTATCAGGAGTGAATAGCAAAATTTGTGCAGATGACATAATAGCTATTAGCAACAAAAAATAGAAAAAAAGAAAAGGTAAATTTTTAGGACTACAAATTTATGAAAATCTATCCTGGCAGAATCACGAAGAGAGCATTGATGATAATGATTATTTAGACAGTGTTGATGAAGTATCGATTGGTAGTAAGTTCCCTTCGACAAGTGGCGTGAAGAAGGCAGAAGGCGTCAATAACCGGGGTCGAAAATGTATAGTAGCTAACAGTGTAATCTTATATAACCCCGATTCTTCAGTTAATCGATAATTAAAGAGATCTCTACAATACGTAAGAGATCTCCGTATTTTTGCAGGTCAATTAAATATCTTAGTATATCAACAAGTTAATTTGGGTCTTCGGGAAATATGTAACGAGTCAGTGTGTGGAATGTACACTTGTAAAATGTTCGCGTGAAATCGACGAACATCAGAATAAACAGTTGTCGGCTCTAAAGACTGGTGATGCCTGTACGACCCCTGCAAAGAAAAGTAAACTTGATATTGAGGATGAAACAGTAGGCTTTAGTATGCACCGTTGATAAGTAAATACAGGCAGTTCCTTTAATATATCACCTTGCATAAACTGCATGTACCCAATGTCGTAATTCTTTATCGTGCGAAAAGGACTCCTTATACAGATGGTTCTCTTATGTCGCCCATCATGACAGCTTTTGCTGAAGATCTTTTCACAGCATCAACACTGTTTTACATGATATTTTCCAGCAGTGGGAGAAGGTACATCCAAAGAGGTAAGCTGTACAGTAGACTTCGTACAATCATTGGCTTGCATCATCTTCATGAATAAAAACAGAATTTATTTCCACAGTGTAGTTACATGTTTATCTACTTAGCATAGCTATTACTTTATGTTTATATATAAGATAATTCACAGTCCCCGTACCACCTCTTTTACTCGGAAACAGTACGACACCGGGGGTTCGCGAAAAAATTGTGATAACTGTACCCTATATGCAACTCCAGTTCCGGACATAGCCATGCTTCGCCAGTGAGTGTAACAAAGTAGTCAGCAGTTACTTACAATTCCTAGAATATTATAATGTGTTAGACAATCAATGACGCGACGTGTTCAGGCCTGCATCAGGCACTTATTGCAGAGTAAGTTATCACTGCCGGTACACGAACATGGCTACAACTACTTGGACTGGAATGTGTCAGGAAGGCTTTTACGAATATACATCCGGTACAACATTTGAAGGTCTGTAACTCGGAAACTATCAACTTCAGGATATACGTTCACAGGGGAATTTTGTGTTATTTTGCTGTATAAGCTGCTCACGTTAAACTGACCACTTTTGAATACCCTACAGAAGTTCTATTTGTATGGACACTGTTAATCCACCACACGTAAAATTAACGTTACAATTGGCCTAATCACTTTTTTCATGTGTCGATCAAATGAAACTGTGACATTATTAGACAAGTAAATAGTTTACAAATCTGCGGATTCTTAAATCTGAATAAATAAAAAAACCGAAAGAAAAATTAATCATTTCAGTAGTTACGAATGTTTAGCAAAACTATTTTAATTCAACGTTTGGACAAAATGCTGCTTTACCTCCGTCGTTATTAACTTTACTGGGCGCGTGTCAGTCATTTTGCCCTTTTAAAATATATGCACTCAGTAGCGGGGATTTTTTAAAAAAGTTAGATTTCAAAAGTGTTAGCAACCGTGAACAGGCTGTATTGAATATTTGCAAGGAAACTTTGGTGCTATATATAGTCCATTCACGGTTTCTTCGGATGTTTTAAAACGAACCTTTGAAAAATCACCGTAGGAGTAACATGTCAACATATTTTTCCAATAAATTGTATACCAAAAATATATAACACTGTGAATAACTTTAAAGTATTGAATTCTTGAATAAATGAAACTTTAACTCAGTATCTTCTATAATTTGTAAAATTTATTACGTATTCAATACGTATTAAATATAGTGAGAGCAGCTATGTTTGGTAACGGCTAGTAAGAAATAGTTCAAAGTTAAAATATAGTTTAACCTAGTTTTTGGTATAATTATATAAACTGAGGCGACAAAAATCATGGGATATCTCCTAATATCGTGTCGGACCTCCTTTTGCCAGGCGAAGTGCAGCAACTCGACGTGGCATGGACTCAAAAAGTCGTTGGAAGTCCCCGGCAGAAATATTGAGCCATTTTGCCTCTATAGACGTCCATAATTGCGAAAGTGTTGCCGGTGCAAGAGTTTGTGCACGAACTGACTTCTCGATTATAAATGTTCGATGGGATTCCTGTCGGGCGATCTTGGTGGCCAAATCANGGAGTTCGTGCACGAACTGACTTCTCGATTATAAATGTTCGATGGGATTCCTGTCGGGCGATCTTGGTGGCCAAATCATTCTCTGGAATTGTCCAGAATGTTCTTCAAACCAATCGTGAACAGTTGTNTGCCTCTATAGACGTCCATAATTGCGAAAGTGTTGCCGGTGCAAGAGTTTGTGCACGAACTGACTTCTCGATTATAAATGTTCAATGGGATTCCTGTCGGGCGATCTTGGTGGCCAAATCATTCTCTGGAATTGTCCAGAATGTTCTTGAAACCAATCGTGAACAGTTGTAGCCCGGTGACATGACGCATTGTCATCCATAAACATTCAATCGTTATTTGGGTCCNAAACCAATCGTGAACAGTTGTAGCCCGGTGACATGACGCATTGTCATCCATAAACATTCAATCGTTATTTGGGTCCATGAAGTCCATGAATGGCTGCAAGTGGTCTCCAAGTAGCTGAACATAACCCTTTCCAGTCAATGATCAGTTCAGTTGGACCAGAGGACCCAGTCCATTCCATGTAAAAACAGCCCACACCATTATGGAGCCACCACCAGCTTGCACAGTTCCTTGTTGACAACTTGGGTCCATGGTGAGGTCTGTGCCACACTTGAACCCTACCATCAGCTCTTACCAACTGAAATCGGGACTCATATGACCAAGCCACGGTTTTCCAGTCATCTGGGGTCCAACCGATAAGAACACGAGCCCAGGAGAGGCGCTGCAGGCGATGTCGTGCTGTTAGTAAAGGCACTTGAGTCGGTCTTCTGCTGGCATAGCTCAGTACAGCCAAAGTTCGCCGCACTGTCCAACGGACACGTCCGTCGTACGTCCCACATTGATTCCTGCGGTTATTTCACGCAGTGTTGCTTGTGTGTTAACACTGACCATTCTGCTCACACGTCGTTGGTCTCGGTCATTAAGTGCAGGTGGTCGGCCACTGTGGATCTCAGAATGTTGAATTCCCTAATAATTTCGGAAATGGAATGTATCATGCGTCTAGCTCCAACTACCATTCCGCGTTCAAAGTCTGTTAATTCCCGTCGTGCGGCCATAATCACGTCAGAAACCTTTTCACATGAATCACTTGACTACAAATGAAAGCCCAACCAATGTACTGCCCATTTATACATTTTGTACGCGATACTACTGCTATCTGTATATTTGCATATTGCTATCCCATGACTTTTGTCACCTCAGTGTAAATTAAACTTTGCTTATTGAAAAATTTAAATATTTAGGTAATTCTGATGGAAAGATATTTCATTGCTACAGTTAAAAAATATCAGCGCAAAATACGGTGCGTAGCCCCTAGTGACAAGGTGTTTTTTTTTTTCGACCTAGCAATAAACTTCAAATAGGCTGTCAGTGGAGCGGAGCTTGTAGCTCTCTGTGTGTGTCACACACACACTCTCTCTCTCTCTCTCTCTCACACACACACACTCACTCTCTTTCTCTCTCTCTCGGGAAGTTTCGCACTGCTAGTCGTAGTAGGAAAATTATACATGTTTTCAATTTTAGCATATATTTTATACTTATTATAGCAAAAATAATGAGTTTTTAATTAGTAATTTACAACTGAAACGAGATCTAAATGTGTGAATTCTTATTATACTATATTTAGTTGTGATAGCGGGAGGGTTATAAATCCAAAGTTGGCAGAAATGTCATCTGGCGACTGGCGACTAGACATGGCATGTTGCTGCTTAAGGAAGCGTTAATTTTTCTTACTCCAGAAAATACTTCAAATTACCGCATCAATATCGTACACGTTGTATTTTTTAACTGTCTAAGCAGGTTATGATAATCTGTTAGTAGAAGGAAAATTATGAGTTGGCGCCATCGGGACCTGGGAACGGAACTTGGAGCTGTTCATGCTCTGTAATTCCGGTCAGCTTCCGGCCATCTTGTCCATCATGTTAAATGTATGTGGCATTGACCTTGACCCCAGTGATATTTGACCTTGAAATCCCCAAAAATCCCAAAGAACAACTAAAATGTCCAGAATTTATACAAATTTATAAAAAAAATTTAAAATGTATTATTTAAATTATTACGAATTATTTATTATTAAAACATTTATTATTAAAACATGTATTTTAAAAACTTACATTTTCAGAGATTCCCTAGCACCACGCCTAGCAGACGATTAATATCTGCCACCAATTGCTATTGGCTGTTTAGTCGCCAGGTCTCCACCCTCACCACCCCTCACCAATACTAATTCTATCGTATGCAGCCATCGTGATTTTTCGTTTATCATTTGTTTATACATTGCTGGAGGACGCCATCTTGGAGTTCATGTTTACTTTTACATCTGATAGGTCGCGCTAGTGTATTGATAATCGTTATCACCACCAGGCGTGTTGTCGATTTAGCTACCAGGTAGGGGACAGATTTGTTTATGTTTGTAAATTATAGGTGGTGCTGTCGGCGCCCTCCATATTGAATTATATTTTCAACACATAGGGGGAGTTAATTTCTCACCAGGAGAGTTGACGATTCAGCCGCCAGGCAAGCTGTCGACGCTCAAATTTTTTATAGGCATAGGAAAATCTGTAATTTTTCATCCTATTAAAAAAATCATTTTCCTATTAGCAGTATACCTACGTGCATGATGCGGGACTTTGACTACCTGCATAATTTATTAAATGTATATTTTTTATTAGGATTCTAAATTTTGCAAACTTAAAAAGTATTTTTTTAAATATATAAATGTACATATAGTAGAATAGTACTTTATACAATACTTTTAAATTCAATTAATTTTATTTCTGTGCTTTTTAAATTCTAATTTTATTCTGAAATATTAGGTAAACATAAAATAAAACACAATTTTATTCACAGGCATATATTCATTCTAATTAATTTAACACAGTCGTTCATGCCCTCGAGAAATATTACAATATTATTCGATATATATATATATATATATATATATATATATATATATATGTAACTATGATGTAGGTTAGTATTTTATGCATCTCGCTATTCGCACTTGTGTTGTTCTTGTGCGAAAATATCGTGACATTTATTACACCCACACACTGTGCGGAGCAGGTTATGTAGGTAACTACACAATATACCTGTTTGCAGCAAATCTGGTACAGAGGTACTGATGAGAAATACACTTCACCTTTACAGTTCTTTGCATGAATAAGTAAACTGTCGGTAAGGCTGGAATGATTCCCGCACCTGTCACACAAATACGACATACGACAGGAATTTTTGGAAAAATTAAAACACTCATGTGGCAGTACATTGTGGCCGAAAGTAAATGTCTTACCACAAAAGTGACACTGATGACGACGTAGTGTTCAGGCATATAATTGGACTAACCTATTGGAGATGTAGGTGCTGGAGATAAAGAAGCAGATAACGCCAGCAATGGTGTTCTAGAAACCTCAACCGAAAAGTTCGATGACTCCAGTGAAGATTTTGTAGGCTTCACAGCTGAATAAGTCGATGGTACTGTACCATCGATAGTGCTGCAATGGTAGCAGTAGATGCTGGTACTGATGTATGTGTCCCATCTGAAGAAGTCGATGGTACTGTGCCATCTGTAGATAATAGTGCTGCACTGGTGGCAGTAGATGCTGGTAGTGATGTAGGTGTCCCAGCTGAAGAAGTCGATGGCACCATGCCAATCTGAAACGATGGTACTGCACTGGTGGAAGTATATGCTGGTAGTGCAGAAGACATCACAACTGAAGAAGTCAATGGCGCTGGTAAAACAGGAAACATCTCACAAGAAGAAGAAATCGATGGCGAGAAACCATTAGCGGGCAATATCCAATCCATTTTAACGTAACTGGCCATGGATTATTTGGCGTAGAAGCTAGCCGGGAATGGAATATCCATGAGACGTGAGCGTTTCGTCGGTAGGAGTTGTACCACACTACAACCATCTGATTTGACTATCCTTGAGTAATATTGATATGTAGTCTTGTAACGTGCCTGTATTCTTCCACGATATGTAAGAATTGACGTTGTCACGGACTGCTTCACTTCCTGTACGTTCATGCGGTGATCAGTCGAAATATTAAAACTGTTAAAACACAATTTCTCTACTATAATAATGACTGTTATTCCAATATGTATAGAAAAATATACATAAAAAATTGTTGATGGAACTTAAATTTTATAACAAACTTGAAATACAACATTAGTTTTACACATTCCACACTAACGTTTTGTGAAATATACTAGTAATTTATTTTTAGTGTTACAAAAATATCTTCCGCAACTAGTTTCCAAATAATTCCTTGTTCAAATATAAAAAAATATTAGTGTTTTTTCTGAAGAATTGTTCGTAAATTCACAAAGATTAAATTACAGCGTTAACTCTTATCATTACAATTACAGAATAAATGAGTGTTTATCGTAGGACATCGTACAGTGTGCAAGTACTGATGGCGTGTCGTCTGTTGTTCCAGCAACAGGCATATCACTNGTTTATCGTAGGACATCGTACAGTGTGCAAGTACTGATGGCGTGTCGTCTGTTGTTCCAGCAACAGGCATATCACTCAACACGAGGCACTGGCTGGTGATTCTGCTAGTTCTGCTGCTGGCCGCTGCTGTGGGGGTTTGCGTCCCGATCGCCCTCAGAGTCTCCTCCGACTCTTCCGAGGAGGAGCGCCTCGAGATAGCCGTCAGGATCCTGCAAGATGTTCCTCTGGTGGACGGGTGAGAGACATGTACTTCAGCTGCCGTATTCTGTACCTTATGCAATTTTCCAGATACTCACTGCGATCATCTTACGATAAAGACAGCTGAAATGACAGTTACTAGCCCAGTCATATTAGGGGTTTCACCTCGGAATGAAAGATAATAAGCTGTAAATTGGTATAAGCCTTTGTTTTGTCGTTCTTAATGTTGTCTCAAAAGTCACCAATGTTATCGTGTCCGCGTCTTAAGATATTAAAGGTCAAAGGTCATAAAAATCGGTTTTTCGCGAATATCTCGCTTTTTATTGCTTAAATAAGATTT
>NQII01001740.1:256335-320867 GCA_002778355.1 Clitarchus hookeri
ACGAAGAAGAAGAAGATAACTAGCTTCCATTTACAATTTTATTATAATTAAAATCAACAAAAATTCTTTTAATATTTGAACTCACATTTCAAAAAAGTATAATAAGCTATATTTAATGATAAATAAATATATGTATAAAATATATTCCCTTACTGGCTTTTTAAATTAAAATATAACTAACATATACATTCCAGAATTATTAATATACTATAGTTAAATATAAATAATTAAGTCACTTATTTTAATTAAATATAAATAATTTATAATTAGTACATAAATAATGGGCATTGTTTAATAATTATACTTTTTTAGTAAATAATTAACTTTATCCAACGTACTGATAACCGTAACTCACGCTTGACCTTGCATTAGACCATATATGACTGTGCGCGGCGCACTCTTTGCGGTCTACCGCAGAAACGGTTGATCGTATGAAAAAAAAGTTCAAACAGAAGTTGTAGAGAATTTTATATTCTACAACTTTTATAATAAGTGCAAATCTTATTTAAGCAATAAAAAGCGAGATATTCGCGAAAACCCGATTTGTATGACCTTTGACCTTCAATATCTTAAGACGCGGACACGATAACATTGGTGACTTTTGAGACAACATTAAGAACGACAAAACAAAGGCTTATACCAATTTACAGCTTATTATCTTTCATTCCGAGGTTGACCCCTTTTTCTACCTAATATGACTGGGCTATACTCGTAATTGTCTGTATACAGTATTCTGTAACGTATATCTTCATGGCTCTTTTTGACATCTCGTAAGTCTGGCAACGTTGCGGGCTGTGTTCTGAAATGAACAATCTGTTTGTAAGATATTTCTCCCGCTATTACGGAGTGTCTTACGTCACATATTTCGTTAATATAGTACATTTTCAGCACTCAATAAAATTTATTTGTTAATATATTTCCGAATAACACTTTTAAAATAAATTTACTTCTCTCTGTGATACTAGTGTTCAGATGGATGTAGTTCATTTCAAGCATCACGAGATAGTGGCACTGAGCCCGTGGTTGAGTCTGTCATCTCGTGGTTACGTAAGAGCGAAGTGTTGAAGTATCACTAGCAAAATATAAAATATAATTGATAAATATATTCCAGACGCCGTTTGTTTGTGCTAAAATGTAACCGAATATAATATTTTCTCATTTTTAGGCCATTTTAAAACGTTATTGTTTTTTGGTGTGGCGTATGTTTGCTATAATTAACATCAATATGTCGGCCTTTTTTCCGCTGTCGTACATAAATATACCTTGGTCTGTCTTTATATAACGACAGTCCCAAGGCATTTGAAATACCGTCATTGTGACATTTTGAGTTGCAGAATATCATTTCGCCTCATAATGATAGTTACGCGGTAAATATTTTTATAAGAAGACAGCTCATAGTTACAGAATAGATTATTTTAGACGAACGTATTACATAAATTTCCTCTAATTAGTTTTTTATCATGCCAGTTATCTTAATAATTTAGTATAGATTGTTAGACCAGCAATCTAAATATAGAATTTCTCTCACTAAGAAGTTTCAACGCACTTAAACTTTAGTGTTGGCTATCAAATTCTTCTCGAAGTGAACCAAGAGGACCTTCTATTGCGAGTCTTTATTATTGTTACGTGTCGTGGGTCTGCGCCATTGACCTTGGCCCTCCACGCGCGAGCGGGCGGAAGAGAAGGACAAAGTACTGATAAGCAGGGTGGCAAGCCAATGGGATATTTGAAAAATAGTCGAGCGATAATCCTACCAGCATTTTGAGTTATGGAGGCATTCTGCAGCGATAATCCTTCGTCGGCTCACCGCTCCTGACCTTCGGCAGATAGTATTTCTGCGTTTTTCTGAAGAATGCTCTAGATTATTGACCTCGTTCTTTCAGCGTGACTCCGGGTGCGTTGAACCTTCCAGATGGTTACGTCGAACGATATAAAAGTGTGGCAGGCCTCCGAGCCGGGAGTTGAGTGGAGTTGTTGAATGGATGAGTGGTTGAGTTCCGAGCGATAGACGACGAGCAGCAAGAGAAGTGACCAGCATAAAGGAAATATGCGACTGCGAGTATCAAGCAGTGAAGAGCAGTGAAGAGTGCAGCTGGCATGCTGGACTATTGGACTAAATGCGTGAGTGAAAGACGCTACAATTGATAGCAATAGATAGACTGAACATGTTTTAATGATGAGTATGAGTTAATTTACAATAACTACACAGGTTTATAAAGAAATATGATAATTATAGTGGAAATATACATTAAATATTGCGCTCACTGTTAAATAAAGAGTAATCGTGGATACAGTTAATTTAATACTGTAAATAATAGCTTTGTGAATACATTAGAAATCAAATTTAGATCTNGAATACTGTAAATAATAGCTGTGTGAATACATTAGAAATCAAATTTAGATCTTTATTTTTATTAAGGCCTCCATCCCTCACTAACTCATATACGCCGCTCAGACGTTCCATGTAACATTATTAAATGGCAAAAGCTCAACATTTCCGCTCCTTTGCACATACCAGTGGTCATGAGCTGCGAGCACGCATCTCGAAATAATTTTCCATAATTACTGAATTTGAAGCCTTAAGTAAAATTATTTTTGTCTACAATGAGAGTGTTTACCGCGTTCCAAGTAAGGAACATTAGTTGATTTGACTGATTTTAACACTATAATAAAAGAATGGCTGTACTATACACAAAGGTGGCCCACCATTAGAAGCTCTGGCATGTGCCACCCGTATTGTTCCTGAACACATCCGTCTTGGCAACTCAACATTTTTTATTATAGTTTCTTTAACTTCTTTGCTTTAGAACAGTTGAGCTGTTGCCAATAAATAATATGGACTCGCTATTTAAAGTCCTCTTGGTTCACTATGAGAAGGACTTGATAGCCAACACTAACATTTGTGTATGTTGAAAATCTGTGATGAAAGAAATTGTATATCTATATTGCTCTTCTCAGCATATATCCTAAATTATTTATAAGCACAAGCACGCGAGAACATGATAAACAGGCTGCTTGCTATATGTTTCCTTCATATGCGTTGGCCAATAGTGGGCTGCTTGACACGGGATCACTATACTGATTGATTTGAGAATTCATCTGACAATGTGTTTAAAAGTACATGCCTTTTCTGTGAAACTTTGTCAGTTTTCAAGCAGGACACATCTAGAGATTGTACACGTCTACCGGCCAAGAAGAGTCACTAAGTTTACACAACGCACTTAAAAAGGAATACCCCTAACGAGAGATGTTTCCTTGAGCCAGATTGGCTCACAATTTTTGACGAGGTTCCAACGTTGATGTTCTTACAGATCTTCGGCAACGAGAAGGTTGCAGACGGACTGAAAAATATGTTTCGTCACAACGGCAGAAGGTGTATTGTGGGATATTTAAAACTCTCCCACCCATATATATGCATGGCTTACACGGAATCATAACGATAGTTGTATGTGTANGACTGAAAAATATGTTTCGTCACAACGGCAGAAGGTGTATTGTGGGATATTTAAAACTCTCCCACCCATATATATGCATGGCTTACACGGAATCATAACGATAGTTGTATGTGTATACTGTATGTAAAGCTACATATATATATGTATGTGTGCAAATGCAAAAAAAGTTGATTGTAACATTTAAGTTGCGTAGAGAAGTGAAAACTGCGAANCTGGGCTATACTCGTAATTGTCTGTATACAGTATTCTGTAACGTATATCTTCATGGCTCTTTTTGACATCTCGTAAGTCTGGCAACGTTGCGGGCTGTGTTCTGAAATGAACAATCTGTTTGTAAGATTATATTTCTCCCGCTATTACGGAGTGTCTTACGTCACATATTTCGTTAATAAAGTTCATTTTCAGCACTCAATAAAATTTATTTGTTAATATATTTCCGAATAACACTTTTAAAATAAATTTACTTCTCTCTGTGATACTAGTGTTCAGATGGATGTAGTTCATTTCAAGCATCACGAGATAGTGGCACTGAGCCCGTGGTTGAGTCTGTCATCTCGTGGTTACGTAAGAGCGAAGTGTTGAAGTATCACTAGCAAAATATAAAATATAATTGATAAATATATTCCAGACGCCGTTTGTTTGTGCTAAAATGTAACCGAATATAATATTTTCTCATTTTTAGGCCATTTTAAAACGTTATTGTTTTTTGGTGTGGCGTATGTTTGCTATAATTAACATCAATATGTCGGCCTTTTTTCTGCTGTCGTACATAAATATACCTTGGTCTGTCTTTATATAACGACAGTCCCAAGGCATTTGAAATACGGTCATTGTGACATTTTGAGTTGCAGAATATCATTTCGCCTCATAATGATAGTTACGCGGTAAATATTTTTATAAGAAGACAGCTCATACTTACAGAATAGATTATTTAAGACGAACGTATTACATAAATTTCCTCTAATTAGTTTTTTATCATGCCAGTTATCTTAATAATTTAGTATAGATTGTTATACCAGCAATCTAAATATAGAATTTCTCTCACTAAGAAGTTTCAACGCACTGAAACTTTAGTGTTGGCTATCAAATTCTTCTCGAAGTGAACCAAGAGGACCTTCTATTGCGAGTCTTTATTATTGTTACGTGTCGTGGGTCTGCGCCATTGACCTTGGCCCTCCACGCGCGAGCGGGCGGAAGAGAAGGACAAAGTACTGATAAGCAGGGTGGCAAGCCAATGGGATGTTTGAAAAACAGTCGAGCGATAATCCTACCAGCATTTTGAGTTATGGAGGCATTCTGCAGCGATAATCCTTCGTCGGCTCCCCGCTCCTGACCTTCGGCAGATAGTATTTCTGCGTTTTTCTGAAGAATGCTCTAGATTATTGACCTCGTTCTTTCAGCGTGACTCCGGGTGCGTTGAACCTTCCAGATGGTTACGTCGAACTATATAAAAGTGTGGCAGGCCTCCGAGCCGGGAGTTGAGTGGAGTTGTTGAATGGATGAGTGGTTGAGTTCCGAGCGATAGACGACGAGCAGCAAGAGAAGTGACCAGCATAAAGGAAATATGCGACTGCGAGTATCAAGCAGTGAAGAGCAGTGAAGAGTGCAGCTGGCATGCTGGACTATTGGACTAAATGCGTGAGTGAAAGACGCTACAATTGATAGCAATAGATAGACTGAACATGTTTTAATGATGAGTATGAGTTAATTTACAATAACTACACAGGTTTATAAAGAAATATGATAATTATAGTGGAAATATACATTAAATATTGCGCTCACTGTTAAATAAAGAGTAATCGTGGATACAGTTAATTGAATACTGTAAATAATAGCTTTGTGAATACATTAGAAATCAAATTTAGATCTTTATTTTTATTAAGGCCTCCATCCCTCACTAACTCATATACGCCCCTCAGACGTTCCATGTAACATTATTAAATGGCAAAAGCTCAACATTTCCGCTCCTTTGCACATACCAGTGGTCATGAGCTGCGAGCACGCATCTCGAAATAATTTTCCATAATTACTGAATTTGAAGCCTTAAGTAAAATTATTTTTGTCTACAATGAGAGTGTTTACCGCGTTCCAAGTAAGGAACATTAGTTGATTTGACTGATTTTAACACTATAATAAAAGAATGGCTGTACTATACACAAAGGTGGCCCACCATTAGAAGCTCTGGCATGTGCCACCCGTATTGTTCCTGAACACATCCGTCTTGGCAACTCAACATTTTTTATTATAGTTTCTTTAACTTCTTTGCTTTAGAACAGTTGAGCTGTTGCCAATAAATAATATGGACTCGCTATTTAAAGTCCTCTTGGTTCACTATGAGAAGGACTTGATAGCCAACACTAACATTTGTGTATGTTGAAAATCTGTGATGAAAGAAATTGTATATCTATATTGCTGTTCTCAGCATATATCCTAAATTATTTATAAGCACAAGCACGCGAGAACATGATAAACAGGCTGCTTGCTATATGTTTCCTTCATATGCGTTGGCCAATAGTGGGCTGCTTGACACGGGATCACTATACTGATTGATTTGAGAATTCATTTGACAATGTGTTTAAAAGTACATGCCTTTTCTGTGACACTTTGTCAGTTTTCAAGCAGGACACATCTAGAGATTGTACACGTCTACCGGCCAAGAAGAGTCACTAAGTTTACACAACGCACTTAAAAAGGAATACCCCTAACGAGAGATGTTTCCTTGAGCCAGATTGGCTCACAATTTTTGACGAGGTTCCAACGTTGATGTTCTTACAGATCTTCGGCAACGAGAAGGTTGCAGACGAACTGAAAAATATGTTTCGTCACAACGGCAGAAGGTGTATTGTGGGATATTTAAAACTCTCCCACCCATATATATGCATGGCTTACACGGAATCATAACGATAGTTGTATGTGTATACTGTATGTAAAGCTACATATATATGTATGTGTGCAAATGCAAAAAAAGTTGATTGTAACATTTAAGTTGCGTAGAGAAGTGAAAACTGCGAAGGAAATATACGGTTCATTTTGTGCGATGACCAACCTTTCAGTCTCAGCGGCCCCATGAATCTAGCGTATGATCTAGTGTGGATTGCGAATATTGTGGCAAAACTCCATGACACGATTACTGCAGGAATAAGGAAATGCTGAATAACTTACAAGGTAATATTCTGCGGCATGTGGCCGCATCCCAGCGAATCGACGGTGGACACTTTGAACATCTGACGTAAGTCCCGCCCTTTTAACAAAGTGTTGTGGAACACTAGTTTGTCTTTATGATTGTACTGTAGAGAGACATGTATTAATGTCTACTGTCATCACGTGATGTATAACATGTGAAATTTTACATTGTATGGTGTCCTTCAACTCAGCACTACTGTGTAGTTCGTATGGTGCCCACGCACGATCATATGTCATATTTATGGGGCCGCTGAGACCAAATATTTGACCATGATAAAAAATAACCCGTATATTAACTTTTTAGTTTTCACTTCTGTACGCAACCTTGGTCTTACAATCCGCCATTTTTTTTTACATGGTGTATGTGTATATACCGGATGTTTTTGAACACCACTGACAAATTCACGCAGGTTATTCCTTACAGAAATAAAACGAAAATATATATATCATTTCCCCCCTAAACAGATTATTAAGGCAGTTATGCGCCCCCAGAAATCTAATTATAAAATACTTTTAGTTCAAAAGATCGGAAACTACTTGTGATTAAGCAAGAACTCGATGAATGGTGTTTTGTGTAACGGGGATATTATACGTCGGGAAACGCGGTTGGCAGTATCACGCCCTTTCATGATAAAAATGCGGATCGGCAGCTTATTTATGGATGAAACTTTGTAACCCTGAGATGTATGCGATTTTTAATTCATTTTAAGAGCACGATAAATCTATGCGTAACTCTGAAAACAGAATGTATGTTGCCTTACTGGTAGACAACACTCAATTTTCTAGAAGGCATTTTAAATTAAGATTTTTTGTGTGCGCACAGCTTCTTTAAAAAAACATCGATTTAAGGGGAAAACGTGGATACATTTTCATCTTATATTCTCGAAAGGAATAATCTGCCGGAGTTTGTCGGTGTTGTTCCAAAACGCTCGGTATATACGTGAATATGCAAATATAGAAGTTGCGGTATCTTCACTCGAAGTGGCATCGTACTGGACTTACTTGAACCCCTCAATATAACTGATTCTGACACTGTAATATGTCAGGTGTACGGAAGGTTTTCCTCTAGAAGAATGTCAGATTTTTCAAGGGCGCAGTGGGCAGAGACTTCCTGTTTTAGGGCGACAACGCCCGTACACGTTGGGTTGCATTGGTTGAAGGCTAGCTGGAAAATGAGGATATCACTCATTTGAATTGCCTGACCAAGCCCACCTATCTCAGAGCCAACGAGTACGCTTAGGACGTACTCGGACGTCGTACAGCGGGGTCCCCGTCCAATACCTTCAAGAAATGTACATGAGTTTTCGGCGATTTTGGCACAGAGTTGAGATTTCACACCCCAAGAACTGCTCGATCAAATTGTTCACAACAAGTGATATCGTTGCGTTATATATGATACGGTTTGGAGTGACCACGCGTCAAACTGAATTAACCATATTGACACAATATGTCGCTAGTGTGGCAAGTGTCGGGTGGGACGTCAAGAGATGTTACCACCAGACGGACTTTCGATAGCTCGGATGGCAAAAATATATTGTGAACGTTTTCGGATCTATTACTGTATTAAACTCAAATAGTTTATTTTCGTGTTGGTAGAAATGAACTAACTTATCCTGATTTCTGCCACATAAGTGTATTTAAATAGTAAGTAGAAGACTTTAGATTACTCATGTTTCTGGACGTCGTATGTTACAGCTGGTTTGCGGCTAGTCGGATCGCCCTTAAGAAATCTGCACGTAAGGCGCTAATTTGTGTGCGATATTTTTAAAATATCAACTTGCCTTTACCAAAATTTCAACTTCGAACCTTTCATTTTATTGCAAAATCGTAATTAAGAAGGTGCGGTGCACTTTCTTGCATTACTTTAAATATTTTTTACTAGTTTTCATTATTGAAATCGACCGTGAAAACGCAGTTTATAAAGTCCTCAGACATATAAAGTTTTTAAAATGATTTTCCTAGTCAGAAATTATTTAATTAGCAGTTTTCGAATAAATATCGCCTTATCATTGCCTACGTAGGCGGCATCCTTAAGGCCCCCACTTGGCTGAAGCCTTCTCGAGTCCAAGGCACACAGTCAAATATATCGATAAGGCCGACACTGGCACGTGTATCAAGTGCAATATCGCCTCTAAGTGCAAACACTTGAACTTGCGTGCAGGCTTATCACCGTGCTACTTGTAACTATAAGAATTAATTGCGGTAAATAAACGATATTATTAGTGGGAATTCTGTAGTACAGTTCAGTGCAGGCTTGTAACATAGTTTTGTATGTATCCGATTAGTATAATTTAATTAAGAACCAGCAGTCTGAAAGGGCTTAATTGTTAGCTCTTTTGGTCGGCTACTTGGTGGAAGTACCATTTATGCCTCGCCTGAAGTGTGAGTTCTTTTAGAAGAAAACCGAAAACACTTTAAAGCAGAGTCGTAAAAAGGGGGACAAAGTAAAACTACTCTAACATCCACTGTGCTACGCATTTCAAGTGGCAGGTATAGTAGGCCTCACGAAGAAATGCACTTTTTTGACAGTTTTCTAAAGACAGTCCTGTTTACAGCTGTTTCCATGGGTTCAACGGTGTCTCCCCCCCCCCCCCNGCAAGAGATGATGTGTACATACACACTCAGCTGATTGTCAACCTGCCTGATATGTAAACAGAAGATATTTTGCCATGGAAATAACAATATGGTCCATTCACGGTTACTTCACACTTTTCTGAACCCCTGCTAAAAATTGGCTTCTAGGACATCCCTTCAACTCGTGCAAACAAAGCTTAACTATATCTGGAAAATTATACCAAAAGCAATAATTTCGTGTGCACTCAGGGTAATAATATTTTACATAACAACTATTTTTTATTAGGCATTACCAACACACATATTTTTTCACTATCTACATTCATATTAATTATAAATTAAATGCTATAATTTATACAAATAAATTTTCAATTTAATCAAAAATAAGGTACTTTTATGGACACAAGAAACATGGCATATTAGGAAACAGCGGAAGCACATAATACATGGGTGTGATTAAAACAGTGTGGAGAAACCGCCAATAGACTATACACACGAGTACTTTCAGAAGAGTCGAAATAGTGCACTCGTACGTGAGACAGCCTATAGGCGGGCGGGCGACTTCAGCGGAAGGCAGCTGCTGTAGGCGGAGGACGTGGTAGGTCGCACAGCGCGGCGGAGACGTACACACAGCTGCAAGCGGCAATAATCTCGCCAACTCGCTGCTAATCGGCGATATTTCCCTCGAGCATTGTGAATTATCCCCAGCGCTTGACTCCCCCCGAACCACCCTCTTGCAAACGCCGGGAGAAGCTAATTACTCGCCACGGCTGCGCTCAGACATTAACCCCTTCACACAACCCCTTCCATCTCTTCCGCGCATGCGCAGCACCACCACCTCCCACCCCCCTTTTTCCGCTTCTGCAAATGAGATCGACTGCAGAGATGAAGGAGTGCGCGCTGACTAATGGCGGGCCAGCAATCATCGCCTCTCCGCCGCCGTCACCGTGCTACCGGCGAGATACTTGTAGCTCATCTGTATATTCTTCTTCCTGGAGCACTGTCGTCTCTCCTCGACGCCGCTGCTGCGCACAAATATTCCTACAAATCGCTCCCGACTGAATTACTACGACCGCGAGTAATCTTGGAGTTCAAACATAGCGCCCTCAGACCCTTTAACTTAATTAGCTTCTCAGGAAAAGGAAAGAGGTTGAAAAGGGCAAAGAGGCTCAGAAGACGGGCAAATTGAGGTTGAAGTGATCTACGATACCCCTCGAGCTCTTGTGACATATTTGGGAATCAGAATATAATGACATCCAGGGTTAAAGATTAAGGAATTTATATTTATTCAAACAAGAGGAAGTAGTTTTTTGGATACGCTAGGAGCCACTTGTTAGGAGCCACTTGTTTTCCAGCTTATGTTGTGTACGTCTGTCGGCAGGCTTGAATAAAGCAGAACTTCTAACATTTTTGGTACAACTTGATAGCTCACTGTAAAGAAGTGCGTGACTGCCAATTTTTTCATGCTTGAATCGCTTCTTCCAAACGATAACACTTTCAAAAATCAGTGGAAAGTACCTATAAATCTCTCCACCAGTTGAGGGTATAATACNTTCTTCCAAACGATAACACTTTCAAAAATCAGTGGAAAGTACCTATAAATCTCTCCACCAGTTGAGGGTATAATATATCACCAAAAATAAGTAGAGTGGAGTGGAGAGTATTGGGCGGCTCTTTACAACAAGGTCTTGAGAGCCAATGATGGTGAAGTGAGGGGTGAGTAGGGAGCAGCGCCAGAATTCAAGGGCTGGGGAAACGGGAGATCCCCGAGAAAACCCGCCTACGTGGAAAATCTGGAAGCGAGCCCGCCGGGAATGCCAAAAATAAGATTTTCAGATTTTCTAGGACTGTCATTGGCCTCTGGTCTCCGTCAGTTCTACATAGATTTTTTTTAATAAGGTAAGGAGATAGCAAGTTTAATTTATTTTGTATAATTATACTTGTCTGCGTGATTAATATTCACAGTTTGCTTTTATAAAGTAATCGAAAACATCAAGCTTTTATTTCGTCTTATAACTTTTAATGGAAGTACCCCCTACCAATTCGGTAGGCATTATTTGTTGTGTTGTGTACGGAGACGAGTGAGTATAGGCCAGGGTAAAATTTTGACAGAAATACGTTCCCCTTTTTCAACACCAGCTTTCCTCGTTTCTATACATTTGTTATTTATAATAAGCTTTGGGATTTTTTTCTTTTGAGGAGTATGTAAAGTATAATGTGGGCGGTGGAGACTAAGAAGCGCATTCCAATAAAGGAAAAGCCATGAGGAGATCTCTTTGGGCGTCGTGTGCGTGGGATAACACAATGGGGGGAGTAGAACCCTGCTGTAACATTTGGAATTTTCGCGGCACAGCTGCATATCTGAAAACTGTGTCAATGTCGGGCNGTACCCCCTACCAATTCGGTAGGCATTATTTGTTGTGTTGTGTACGGAGACGAGTGAGTATAGGCCAGGGTAAAATTTTGACAGAAATACGTTCCCCTTTTTCAACACCAGCTTTCCTCGTTTCTATACATTTGTTATTTATAATAAGCTTTGGGATTTTTTTCTTTTGAGGAGTTTGTAAAGTATAATGTGGGCGGTTGAGACTAAGTAGCGAATTCCAATAAAGGAAAAGCCATGAGGAGATCTCTTTGGGCGTCGTGTGCGTGGGATAACACAATGGAGGGAGTAGAACCCTGCTGTAACATTTGGAATTTTCGCGGCACAGCTGCATATCTGAAAACTGTGTCAATGTCGGGCNGGGAGTAGAACCCTGCTGTAACATTTGGAATTTTCGCGGCACAGCTGCATATCTGAAAACTGTGTCAATGTCGGGCTATAACTTTGTAAAACACTTTATTTTTTTTGTAAATACTGACGATTTTTATTACACTTTTCTTCTGCAGAGGTGGTTTGAGATTATGTCCATGTTAGTTTTCCACATTCACTTTACAAAAATGTGATTCTGACATTGTTTTACTTTGTAGTTTGAGTTTAAGGTAGTTTTGAGAAGAGTTGTTTGGTTGAGTCGTAAAGAATTACTTTTTGGCCGTGATGAATGATCTGGTCACTAAAATGTTTGTGTTTGATGTATAGTTTCCTGATTTAATTTTGTTTGTTCTAATAAATTCGTTTACTTATTAAACGTTCTCCGGTGAATGTTTTTTTGATGCCCTCATTTGGTCGAGTGCTACAGGATGAGGATAAATGCCTATCACACAAGAATTATGTAGCTTTTAGTCAACGACAAGAACACGGGAAGAATCTGGGGCTAATCTGGCAATTTATAAAGGGACAACATGAGAGATTTCATGGTAATCACTTTCGGAGGTATGATGGGCATGCATACACGAGGAAGTTGGCATTCCTAATAGTATTAATTGAGCTCTCCTTTTGTAGTATACATACTGTATCTGCATTATACAATGATTTCAAATCGTGTAAGTTCAGTTCAATTATTTTTATTTTTTACTTTTTACACTTCCTTGCACGGAAGGCAATTAACCTAGTGATTCCAGTAGATTTTTATATTTTTTTAATTAACTTTATTTACGTCAGTTTTTTTTTAGCGTGTAAGGACTGTGGGGGGGAGGAGGTTTGAGGTGATTGGAAACAGGGTCTGGCTGAACTGGTGAAGCGGGGTGGACGTGGTTTGAATGGTAACGTTGGCGGAGCTCGGGGTGGAAGAAGGTAAATTAAAACAGTCGCCATCCAAGTGGAAGGATAGAGGATATGGTTTCGGATTGTCCAGCTTCCCCTACCGTGCGTTCGAGAATAATTTACATGGGTTAATTTTATATTACAAATTAATTCTCAGTACAACCTCAAGGTNAAACAGTCGCCATCCAAGTGGAAGGATAGAGGATATGGTTTCGGATTGTCCAGCTTCCCCTACCGTGCGTTCGAGAATAATTTACATGGGTTAATTTTATATTACAAATTAATTCTCAGTACAACCTCAAGGTTGTTGCTCGAGTTCTGACTTTCCTTATCTTTGCTTTTTGTGTTTACGACCAATGTTTGTTTGCTTGTGCGCGTGGCTGTGCAGAATGTTCGCAAAAATCGCAGACAAACTCCGTCAAGTGATTCCTCACGAAAAGTATATAGATAGCATTTAGCCTAAAACGCTTCCTAAGGATGGCAAACGTCCGTAAATATGGAGATGAGCGACACGTTTTTTGCGAATAGCAAGGGACCAAATGTACTTAGTTAGACCTCTGGAAGTACGTGTAGTGTATCAGTAAATGCACATACATATCGATAGAAAACACTGTTGGTGTACACAAGTAATAGTTTATGGAACAAATGGTGGTTGCCACCCAGGTGTATCCAGTTTCATTAGAGATGGGTTTGACGCCACCTTACTGTGTGTGTGCGCGCGCGTGGTACCGCATTTACTGGCACATAACAAGTACTTTCAGAGGTGTAAGTAAATTTGGCACCGTGCTAAATAAACCAGTCGCTCATCTCCACCTTTACTGGCGTGCACCATCCTTAGGAAGATAGTTAGGCCAAATGTCCTGTGTATACTTTTCTTCTATGTATATGTGAGGAATCACTAGACGGAGTTTGTCGGTAGGTTTCGCGAACATTAAATATATTTCCAGCGGAAATTGAATCTGCATTTGTCCTACAGCTGGGATTGAAACCCGATATAGAATTCTCTTTTTAGAATATATCAAAATCGATTTTCTTTGAGACTGATAGGTAGACATTTGTATGTGTAAAAATATCATAAGAGTTGAATACGGCCGATCAGATGAACAGCGAGGTCGTAAGTGTATGTGAGGCCGGATATTGGAAGTATGATAAAGGGGGAATACGTTCGCTTACGTTCTCTAGAGAAAGGAACATTTTAAATGGCAAGCGGCCAGAGAGGGAAAAATATATCAAATGTGCTGATGGACGAATCGCTACCTGGTGGATGTGGAAGGGTTGATGAGGGGAAAAAGGGGGTCGGGGATGGGCAGGGATGCATGCCAGTGCTGAAATTCCTGGACACTGTAGTACACTGTTAAAAGTTTCCTTGTGCTTATCAAATTGAAAAAGAATTATATAGAGAATATACAGTGATGTTGGCCGTAATGAGAAAATACGGGAAAAGTCTCTAAACAACGAAACACGAAACCTTTCCTTATTTATTTTGTCTTAAGAAGACGTAAGAGAGAATATTCGTTATGAAAAAAAAAAGAGAAAAGTATTTGTATAACGTTTTTCTTAAAGTGATTATTAAGGGAGTTATACACCCCCAAATATCAAATTTTAAAATTTTTTTGTTTAAAATATCAGAAACTTCTTGCGATTAAGTAACAAATCAGAGAACGGTGTTTTTCATAACAGAGATCTAACACCTATGAAAACGCGGCTAGCAATATTTTTATTTCTCTTCTTGGTGAACATGGCGGTTGACATCTATATTTTTGGACTAAACTTTGTGGCCGTAAAGTGTACGCGATTTTTTGAAACATGTTATGGATCAGCGCGTGTAAATTAACAAGGAAAGGTCGTCTTTACGAAACAAAATAAGGTGAAGAGTTTTCGAGAAATCCACGGGTAATTCTCAAAACAGAATGTCTGTTGCCTGACAGATAGAAACGGAATTCACAAGAAGGCATTTTTAATTGGTGTTTTCGGAGACGNATATTTGTGTCTTATATTATCCTGAGGAATGACGTTCCAGGGTTTGTTGGTGTTTTTCAAAACATCCGGTATATAAACAAAAATAAGGTAGTCTTACGTTACAGTTTTTGTCAACTTCGTTAGTAAATACTATACAATGGTTATGCTGTTCTATTGGCCTATTTCTAACGCAAAAATTATTTACTCTTATTTGTAACGCAGGATATTGTGCTAAAGGAATACATCACTCTGGCAAATTTTTTTCTCAGAATCTTGGCAAAAACCGCGGCGTAGGGTTGGCTTTGTTTTGGTTTTAACTGTTTTGGCCTCCAGAAACTCGCAGACTTTGTTTATCATGTTTAGCATTTACGCATATTGGTGACGAGCCATGCCCAGCCTACACNCTCCAGAAACTCGCAGACTTTGTTTATCATGTTTAGCATTTACGCATATTGGTGACGAGCCATGCCCAGCCTACACGGAGCATTACTCGCTGCTCTGACTTGAAAATAATCGTTCCTGCTGCGGTTAGTATTTTCATGCCACTTACACTTACAACTTTAATAAAATAAGTATTTAAAATAAACATTTTTAAAAGACAACAAGCAATTCATGCATGTAATTAATACAGGAAACGTAAAAATGCGTGCTCTGCTAAACTGTCAGTGTTATCTGTCAGCGGCATCGTCCGGCACGATTCCCGCATGTGAAAATCCGGGAGTGGCCTGGCCAGGGATTGAGCCCGGTTCGCCATGTTGGGAGGCGAGCAGGCTAACCGCTCAGTCATCGCATCCCCTCACTTCATGTTAAAGAATATTCCATAATCCCATGTAACGTTTTGTGAAATTCTTGGAAATTTGTCGTTTAGATAAACGAAGTACATACATCTAATTTTACAATATCTAGATGTTCATATCCGTAATTTTTCNGAAATTTGTCGTTTAGATAAACGAAGTACATACATCTAATTTTACAATATCTAGATGTTCATATCCGTAATTTTTCCCGCAATCCAATCGTATTAATTTTAAAAAAGCCAACCTTTCGTTGGCTTTCGTTTTAAAAAAGACACCTTTCGTGTCCAAGATTCCTGGTAATCGACCAACACTGAAGCAGAGGAGCCATTTTTACGGCGGTGGTTTATGGCGTTCAACTTCTAGTGGGCAGACAGCTTGTAGAATTGTGAATTATTTTCAGTGACTTCGTGGCTTCACCGGCGATAATGGAGGCACGGAAGTTGATGCTGTTAATAGTTCCCTTTTCACACACCAGCACCCGTTTCACATTCCAGACAGTGGTGTAAGCGGGTGCGCAAACCTCAGATGGCCAAATGGACTATTAATAAAATGGCATGCGTTTACATAAAAGTGTAATTTACTTGTTACATTGCTACAGGTGGCCGCTCTGTGAGCGCGCTAGTAACGAATGGTTTATTGACGTGCGCGTGCTATCAGTTACAACAAGAAACGCTGCGGCTTTTCACAAAGGGATGTTTGCAAAGCGCGCCTGTTATGCCTATCAGGGCGCGCGCTGCTCCCAACCCTGGGTATCGGGTGTTTTTGAGACATCTGAAGAATGCTTTGGATTATTGACCTTGTTTCTCTCAGGTAGACTCTGGGCGTGACGAACCTCCCTCGTCAAGGCCAGTGGCTATAAAATGGGCGTTGGGTCTCCGAACCAGCAGTTGTTGGATGGACGAGTGACTGGAGTTTTAGCGATAGACGAGCGAAACCACCGGCGAGAGAAGTGGCCAGCGGAAGGAACACTGCGACTNGAAATTTGTCGTTTAGATAAACGAAGTACATACATCTAATTTTACAATATCTAGATGTTCATATCCGTAATTTTTTCCGCAATCCAATCGTATTAATTTTAAAAAAGCCAACCTTATATTTATTTCGTGTCCAAGATTCCTGGTAATCGACCAACACTGAAGCAGAGGAGCCATTTTTACGACGGTGGTTTATGGCGTTCAACTTCTAGTGGGCAGACAGCTTGTAGAATTGTGAATTATTTTCAGTGACTATGTGGCTTCACCGGCGATAATGGAGGCACGGAAGTTGATGCTGTTAATAGTTCCTTTTTCACACACCAGCACCCGTTTCACATTCCAGACAGTGGTGTAAGCGGGTGCGCAAACCTCAGATGGCCAAATGGACTATTAATAAAATGGCATGCGTTTACATAAAAGTGTAATTTACTTGTTACATTGCTACAGGCGGCCACNTTTACATAAAAGTGTAATTTACTTGTTACATTGCTACAGGCGGCCACTCTGTGAGCGCGCTAGTAACGAATGGTTTATTGACGTGCGCGTGCTATCAGTTACAACAAGAAACGCTGCGGCTTTTCACAAAGGGATGTTTGCAAAGCGCGCCTGTTATGCCTATCAGGGCGCGCGCTGCTCCCAACCCTGGGTATCGGGTGTTTTTGAGACATCTGAAGAATGCTTTGGATTATTGACCTTGTTTATCTCAGGTAGACTCTTGGCGTGGCGAACCTCCCTCGTCAAGGCCAGTGGCTATAAAATGGGCGTTGGGTCTCCGAACCAGCAGTTGTTGAATGGATGAGTGACTGGAGTTTTAGCGATAGACGAGCGAAACCACCGGCGAGAGAAGTGGCCAGCGGAAGGAACACTGCGACTTCGAGCATCACAGCAGTGAAGATTGCAAAAGGCAGGCTGGACTAGTGTGCTTGATGCGCGGGTGAAATACATTACAAATGAGGGCAACAGATTGACTGAACACGTGTTAATGATGAGTATGAGTTAATTGATTGTAACCAAACAGAAACATAAAGAAGGACGTTAATTAGAGTTGAAATAGACATTAAACATTGCGCTCACTGTGAAATAAAAAGAGTAATGGTGGAAATAATTTAATGGTCTAAATAATAGCTGTGTGAATACATTAAAAATCAAATTTATTACCGCTGCCAACTTCACTGAGAGCATGTCAGTCATCGTACACATGCAGTTATGGCAGGGATATTTTTATTCCAAAGGTTGATTTCATAAGTGCTTAATTTAATGCGAACAGACTAGTTTGCCAGCGATGCCATTGTTTGGCGAGCCAAGTATAAAGTAATTTCGAAGCTATCTCGTCTCAGGCCATGAAACGATATAAAAACACGTGGGAAAATTCTCGTATAACTTCGTCCATTTCGTGACGTTCGTTCTGTCTCAGGGAGCGCAATTTGCGAGTGTCGGTAGCAGTTATACTCGCGCCATACATCTGCGAGCATGGACAACCGTTAAAAACACCCCTGCTATTGGTCATTATCTCTTGGAGAAGGGGCATGCAACCCGAGAACACAGCGCGGGATTTCTGTACTAACTAATCGGAAAATATTTACTCGTTCAGTAAGTTGAGCAGTGCGAAAGGTAAATTATTTTTTTATGTTTAAAAGTATTTGTGTGAGCATATGAGTATTACATTTACGATAGCAAAATTAGCTTAGTGTTAATGGGTAGAGCTGTAATTTTATAAACAACAAACGGGGAATTTCCCCAAAAGCGGGTAGTAATCTGCAGAATGTTGAACTTCAGTGACAGATATGTGGACTCAAAGAAACCAAACAACCGATACTTTTAAAAATTATACTTTAAAGGTGATTTCGAGAAATCTTAGTTTCGTGTAAAAGAAAAATAAATTACGCTATATTTTATTCAAAAATCAAATATTCCTTAAAACGCGTGAATGAAGTAAAACCAACAATAATAATATGCACGGTGGAAAACAATTGTGAACGGAATAAATTGCGGAGTGATATTATATTAAATTGTTAATTTTAAATGACATCGAAATGAGTGAAAGGCCCGTGTTTGATGATATAATCCATGCAGGAGGCGAAAATGATTTCGTTTTAATGCTGTGGCGGTATGGAAATACTAGCAGGCAAAGAGAGGCAATCGCGACAGTAAAAATGAAAGGTTCAAAAATTGGGTTACCGAGAAGCTTGCGTCAAACTGTTAAGCGCCATCTATCACAGCATTAAATTGAAAGGCTTTAGAGGAATTTAACCTTGAGTACAGAATGAGAACATTAACATCACAAGTGACGTACTGAAACCAACTTATGTGAGCTCTTGACGCAAACACAAACTTAGGCAATTCCAATATTCCTTTGATAGGATACCGTGTTAATAATGGCCACATAGTGCTGGAAATGCTACTGTGCGAGCATGTGAATTAATTGGAGAAAGATTACTTTGCCGAGTGAGAATATTTTCTGTTTAATATAAACGAAATGATGGTAAATATGTATAGTGTTAATAATGGAAGCAAATATTACAATCGTGCAACCGTTGTGGATGGCTTCGAAAATGTCAAGTGGCGTGAGGGAAACGTGGCCACCACGGGCGTTTCCTGTTATTATATATAATAATATTATATATAATATGGTAGACTCTAATCCCAACTGCTCACGCTATGTCTGATGGACTCCAGGGATCGCCAGTGACGTACCATTCCCCCGTCATGTTGCTTAAGGTCGCATATATCTGGCGCTCTATAGCTGATACGGGTCGCTATAGTCTATTCTCGGCATCTTCACACTTTTTGAATCAAACCTTTGAAACTTCGCCCCATGTATGACGTCTTTGGTCATTTACTAAATACGCCATATATCACAAGCGTTTTATATTTATGCTAATATGAGAGTATGTTATTTTTGGTTAAATTGAACTTTCTCTTATATTTTATCTATAAATTAGAATATTTCACTAATAATTAACACAAAAAGACAGAGAGAAAATGTGTGTTGCCAATGGACAGTAAGAAATATAACTTATGCAAAATATTATTTATTTTATTTGTAAAGCTTTACGTGCCTACCGACAGCCATAAGCCTTGAAAATAAGACACGGTAATTAAAACAAAACATGAACATATGTAAAACAAAAATTTGGGAATACAAATCATACAAGAATTATATAATAGCAACATACACATATTAAATAAATATAAGTATATTCTTCACTGAAAGGAGGGAGTGCGCACAAATGCGGCGCGGTGTAATTTTCTAGACTGAGCTAAGCTTTATTTGCGCAAGGCAGAGGAATAGTTTCAAAGTAGAACTTCAGCAGGCCTTCAGAAAAGTTGGAAGAGCAACCATGAACGGACTCTATGCATTAAGAATATTTCGAATATTTTCAGAGTAGTGTTGCGTGTAAGCTGTCACTGAAGAGAACTAGTACACGAAATATGTGAGAACTTGCTCGTCTTTCGCTTTATCCTACATGTAAATAATGAAATTCCTTGTATTACGCTGTACGGTGCTGGAAAAGTAAAACCCGCGCTAGAACGGCGTGTGTTGAAACATTCCTTTCCCAATCACAAACATCCTTCTATCGTCTACAACGACGTTAGCATGCGTACGTTTCACGGCCTGTTTGACGGGAGCTTGGGTTGTCTGCATCCCTCCCAGACATGCGTTAAAAAAAAAAAAAGTTGGCGTGCCAAATCAGTTGCGGATGTTTCACAGAAACGCTCTCCTCCCTGCAGCGATTGGAGCAAGCAGCGTCTGTCTCTTTGATCCCGCCCTGCCCCTTTTGACTGCAGCCTTCCCCTGGGAGCGGTAACACGATGATGTCCTCCACTTCGAGTGGAGCAGATAATGAACACAGCCTGCAACTGTCGTGTGTCTCATTATTCCGCAAGGTCTCTCGAGCACGCAGTTCGCCCGTAAAACCCGGGTCCGTGGACGCGAGTCGAATATTGCCGCGGGATGAATTCCGTCTCTTCTAGTCGGTTAAAAAGAAAGTCAAATTCTGGATTTTGACGTATTTTGTATTGTATAGGGCTTGTTAACGTCACCCGCTGTTATGCCTGAAGGCTTATCAGGGAACGGCTTGCAAACTAACATACGACCTAATTTACGACCTAACTTAAACCAACACCCGTGCCTTACATGGGATGCGAACCCAGAACCTCCCGCACCCCAGACCGGTGGCGCACCAACCAACTGCGCCACGGGAGGTCGGCCTTTTACGTATAGCACAAGCAAAATCACTTCAGAACCACTTGCTATCGAGTAGCTGTTCAGAAAGATTTATTTTAATGTCGGTGGTTTTGGCTTGTAACCAGTTAAGGGACCGGGGTGGTTTAGTGAATAGACTACTCGCCTCCCACCAAGGCGAACCGTGTTTGATTCCCGGCGGGGTCACCCCCGGATTCTGGCATGAGGGAATCTTGCTGGACGATGCCGCTGGTCTGCGGGTTTTCTCGGGGATCTCCCGCTTCTCCCAGCCTTTCATGCCAGCGCTGCTTCATACTCACCTCGCTTCACCCTCATCGGCTCTCAAGACCTCGATGTTAAGAGCCGCCCAAATCCCTTCACTCGCTCACTCACTCGTAATAAGATAGTCTAGAACCCGCAGAACGTTGCTACAGCTGAGCTCCGGCGAACAAGACTCACTCAGGCAAGCACACGGCAGTAACAGCAACAGCATCAGCTGGCAGACTACTATCAATATGCAAATCCCCTTGCAAACTGCTGAGCCTTACCAAAACCTATTAATTTGGTGCCAACATATATCCGATAACGTTGCAGCTAGTTTATACTTCTATGATTGGGTGATCAAGTTTATGTCTCTACTGTTCTTTGCTTGACAATCACACACATTTTTCTTAAGATTATCAGAATATCCATTGGCCCAATGAAATAGGATAGTAGCTTAATACATGCACGAGAGTCAATATTTGAAGTAAACTGTCGGACGTGTGTACGTTTCGTTGAATTTTGGAAACAGTCAATTTTTCTCGCAATAGACCATCGTATCTATTAATCAAACAATAAAGTAAATAACAATAATTATAATAATAGTAACACTTTTGTGAAAATACCGCCTACAGTGAGTATCTGAATAAATAAGAGCAATCCTTATTTCACTATGTTTATTGCATTTACTATATTGTGTGACACTAGCACAAAATATTATAAAACATTCGTAATACTTTATACAAGCCATGTTGCAAACTTCAAACCATTATATAAATGTAGTTGTTTTACTTACAGAAAGAGATGTGCCCTCCATAAAAATATGTATACATAGTTTCTCTACATCAGGCACAATTGTGAGAAAAGTTTAATAAAATTCAATTCATTAATTCTCAAATATCGACCAATTATCTCAACGGTATCCGCGGCGTTCTAATTTTAATGAGGTTAAGCTAGAGGTTAATTTTAACCTCAAGCCCACATTTACGGCTTACACAGTGAGAAATATCTGCCTTCCGATGATTCATAATATTCGTTATATCACTCTATAGTAACATACAATTTTCTAAAATTGTTATTTTTGCCAAAAACTAATTTGTAATTATTACAAGGCAAAATACGTTGTATCCAAAACACATTTACAAAATTGCTTCAATATTTTTTTAACAGTCCTATGAAAACCATTATGGAGTTTTATTCACGTAGGAACCAAAAGCCGATAGACCTGACCACATGATTAGGTAGTTGAATAATACTGGGGACCTGTCATAATAACTGGTATCTAAGCGTCTTTAAATATTTAAAATGAGATTATGTAATAACCAGAGACACAACTATATTAAAGTAATATCGAGTTCCTGCTGTAACGTGTACACAACACAATTATACAAATTAAATTTTCCAGTAACTTGCACTTTACACTTTTAATACGACACCGAACATCCCAATTCGCTTTCTATATTTCTATAGTACGCCATTTTGCTCTTACGTTAAAACATATACCGTTACGGGAAGGGANCCAGTAACTTGCACTTTACACTTTTAATACGACACCGAACATCCCAATTCGCTTTCTATATTTCTATAGTACGCCATTTTGCTCTTACGTTAAAACATATACCGTTATGGGAAGGAAATGTTTAAAGACTGATTACAAAAGGCTAAAGTAATCGAGAAGCTGTTAAAAATGCCTTTAACATTTTATATCAAAATTGCTTGCGGGGTAGAGAGTTTGCATTCTGTACTCCTGCTTGCGAAAGTGGCTAAAGCAGGTGTTTTCAGTATAAATTCGGGCGTCGCACAAATTCCAGTGTAAAACAGGGACGGAGGTAGGTAGGTACTGCCTCAGATATCGTTTAATGAAATGATAAGCTTCCTGATGAAGTGCAGTTGTTAGCTACGTAACTGCATGGCAGGTCTGTGTCGCGCGCGTATCGGAGTTCGTAGGTAGGGCTTCAAGCCTCGTCGACCGCTAGGGTCGTTAGAGATGGAGCAAGCTACTCACGGATCGGCAACGGGGATGGAGCCGGCCGTAGCTTGTAGTAGGGAGATATCCCAGCATTCGCCTTGGAGTGACTTCGGGAAACCACGGAGAACTGTCATCAGATTGACAAGGACGGGAACCGAACACACGGATCCTGCCTGATGCGAGTCCACTGTGTTACCACCGTGCAACCTTGTTCGATATGAAGCCATTAATGCGCATGCCGGAATTGCCATTCGCGTTCCTTTTCCTCAGTCGTACAGAATAAATACAGGATGGCGGAGCTTTTAACGGACAACGGCAAAAAAGAAGTAAGGTTATATTGCCCTTTCGCAGACGTGTATAACTTTACCTCTACAGATAATAATTACTTATCTGAGTCATTATTAAATTCTAAATAAACCAAAATAAGAAAAGGTTTCTTTAATATTGGTGCTGTATACATAGTCAGACCTGACTGCTAACAACATATACTTTTACGTTGAAATGTATTTAACTTAGAAACTAAGAACCACAATTTCACATGCACACATATTGTGTGTGCATGTTCCCTTCGTTACGCCTGCGCAGGACATCCCGTTTTCGGTTACTTTAGCCTTTTGTAATCAGTCTTTAAACATTTCCTTCCCATAACGGTATATGTTTTAACGTAAGAGCAAAATGGAGTACTATAGCAATATAGAAAGCTAATTGGGATGTATAGCGATGTGTGTTCGGTGTCGTATTAAAAGTGTGAAGTTTAAGTTACTGGAAAATTTAATTGGTATAATTGTGTTGTATACACGTTACAGCAGGAAATCGTTATTACTTTACTATATTTGTGTCTCTGGTTATAACATAATCTCATTTTAAATATTTAAAAATCTTAGATACCAGTTATTATGACAGGTTCCCNTTGTGTCTCTGGTTATAACATAATCTCATTTTAAATATTTAAAAATCTTAGATACCAGTTATTATGACAGGTTCCCGGTATTATTAAATTACCTAATAATGTGGTCAGGTCTATCGGCTTTTGGTTTCTACGTGAATAAAACTCCATAATGGTTTTCGTAGGGCTGTTAAAAAATACTGGATGGTCCGCCTAACGTGGACACCCCCGAAATCTCCATAACGGTTGCAGATCATGAAATGCTGTTTTCGCTAAATGAAATTACGCACGGGGGCAAGTAATTTGCCGCAAAGTGAAGCGAGCAACACGCGCCCTGACTCATCCTGGTGGGACCGCTTCCTAACAGCAGCGCAGCACCAGTCCCCTAATCTGTTATGGTAAGTGGTATTGCAGTGTGTGGCTGTACGTACGCAATAAAGTTCACGAATGATACGTCTACTTATGTATAGTGAGAGTGGCATAAATGCCAAGCAAGCCGTCCAAATGTATGGTGGAAGGTATTCTAATCGGACGCCCATCACACGACAAACGATACGAAGAATTTGCTTACTGCTGTGAGTATAGGTTCACTGCCCCATGCTACCGACCCACTTAACTTCATCATATTTACTCATTATTTCTTTGCGATTCTGTGTTACTTTCCATTGCATTGCATATATATCACTGAATTCCTCTTTGCACGTACTTTCAGATGCCGTTGAAATAAATGTATGTTTCCAGGGGAATAATCATACGTGGTTTAATTATTTATGTCCATACATGTGTTAGGAATAGTAACTTTGCGGCAAATTACTTGCCCCCGTACGTAATTTCATTTAGCGAAAACAGCATTTCATGATCTGCAACCGTTCCNAAATCAAGAGGAAAAATATATGGGACACTTTCTACCTAAACTGAATATCAACAGAAATATAAGCCTTGAAAATAACATTTCGAAACTTAATTTTTGCGAAATGTTTTAAAAGAAATATAATTAAATTACAATTCTTGGAACATGGTTTTATGTTGTCGGGATATTCGACCTAGGAGCAAACTCTTATTAATATCTCTCGCCGTAACAAAAATAACAGGGATGGCCACCCTCTTATTGCATAAAACATTTTTACAGTCAGAAATTATGAAAGTTTAATTCTGGTTTATTGAGNAGGGATGGCCACCCTCTTATTGCATAAAACATTTTTACAGTCAGAAATTATGAAAGTTTAATTCTGGTTTATTGATCAGTATAACTTAGTTAACAAAAATGTTGCTCTCATTACGCCTGCGCAGGACACCCCGTTTTCGTGTAAAACGCACTCAAAACTAACTGTCAGCGGTAGCGATACAGTTTGTCGCGTAGGCAATAGCAATGCTTCCTGCAGGAAATCACACACCAACTGACACCAGAAACAAACAAGCAGCTTCATCACTGTAAGATGATTAAGGTATGTTACGTGTCGTTAAAAGTACGTGTTAAAACGTCTTTATCNAACTGACACCAGAAACAAACAAGCAGCTTCATCACTGTAAGATGATTAAGGTATGTTACGTGTCGTTAAAAGTACGTGTTAAAACGTCTTTATCCGTCATATGTGTAGTGAGCATAACATCATACTGTAAACGAAAGTATGTAGTATTGCCTACGTGCTAGCAACTTTATCGCTACAGCCGAACCTTCGGGTACGATTTGCTTGAATCCTGGGCAGTTGCAACAGGGGGTACATTTTTGTTAATTAGGTCACTATGCACAATTAACCTAAATCAAACGTTCATAACTGCTGGCGGTAAAAAAAAATTATATACAATAAGAAGGTGTCCAACAGTGTTACACTGAAGAGCCAAAAAAAACTGGTATAGGCGTGCGCATGCAAATAACAGAGGTATAGAACCAATCAGAGTAACGCGATGCGGTCGGTAGCTAGATCGGTTACTTCTGCTACAATGGCAGGTTATCAAGATTTAAGTGAGTTTGAACGTGGTGTTATAGTCGGTGCACGAGATATGGGACATAGCATCTCCGAGGCAGCGATAACATTTGGATGTTCGCGTACGGCCATTTCACAAGTGTACCATGAATATCGGGAATCCGGTAAAACATCGACATCGCTGCGGCCAGAAAAAGATCGTGAAAGTACGGGACAANGGAATCCGGTAAAACATCGACATCGCTGCGGCCAGAAAAAGATCGTGAAAGAACGGGACAAAACGACGACTGACGAGAATCATTAAATGTGACAGACGTGCAACCCTTTCTCAAATTGGCGCAGATTGGATTTGTGGACTGCCCTGCAGGATTCAAGTTGTGAATTGCCTCCTGCATACTTTCTGACATTAGTTGAGTTCATGCCACGTCGTCTTGCGGCACTTCTGCGTGCTCGATGGGGGTAGTTGGGGTGGGGGTACACGATATTAAGCAGGTCTACCAGTTTTTTTGGCTCTTCAGTTTCATTACGGTGTGAGATATTGATAAAAGTTTTCTCCTAGGTTAAATATCTCGATAACACAAGACAATATTAAGAATTTAAATTTAAATTTCATTTATTTTACAATATTTTGCAAAATTTACAGTTGAAAAACTTTATTTTCAACAACTCATATCTCCACCTAGTATTCAGTTTTGGTTGATAGTGTCCCACATATTTCCCTTCTTTGGATAAGGAATCATTTCACGAAGTTTGTTGGGTGAATTTCGCCTCACTATATATATAATTAAATCTATCCATTTTTCTATGGTTGTACCAGCAATTTAGAGCATCAAATAACCGTACTCCTATTACTATGTGTGAAGATCAGCTTCGCTGTGAAAATGTCTGTTAAAATATATACAAATATCATATTCAGNACTTTATTTTCAACAACTCATATCTCCACCTAGTATTCAGTTTTGGTTGATAGTGTCCCACATATTTCCCTTCTTGATTTGGATAAGGAATCATTTCACGAAGTTTGTTGGTTGAATTTCGCCTCACTATATATATAATTAAATCTATCCATTTTTGCTATGGTTGTACCAGCAATTTAGAGCATCAAATAACCCTACTCCTATTACTATGTGTGAAGATCAGCTTCGCTGTGAAAATGTCTGTTAAAATATATACAAATATCATATTCAGNTACTCCTATTACTATGTGTGAAGATCAGCTTCGCTGTGAAAATGTCTGTTAAAATATATACAAATATCATATTCAGTCGCAAATCACATGCTTCTGAGTTTCAAAAAAGCATAATTTACGTGATAGAACTAAGTTCGCAAAATGTACACATAAATTACATTTTCGGCTTGCAGATAATAATTTCTGGGGCGATAATATTTAGACGTTTCAGTGAAATAACGTTACTAGAGGTGCGTTAGATTTTTAGGCGCAGACCGGTGAATTTGTAGCAGGAAAATGAGCAGAAGCGGGGTTGACTTTCCTGATACCGCGATGCATTTGCCTGGCAGCTAAGCCCAACTGGGCTCGGAACTATTACACGTTAGCCTCAGTTTAATTGTTAAGATTAGTTCCGCCACCTGCCCGCAGTCAGAAGTGCCAGGTGACAGTGCATTCGCAGCACACGTGCAGTGCTTCAGTTGAAGAACTGCGGTAGCCGTGCAGATATACTCTGACCTACTTTCCCCCTGAATGCAGGAACTGCCCTGGAGGTAATGTGCGAACACGTGCCTCTGTGTAATGAAAACTTCTGCATGTGAATAACGTAACTTATGAGTTGCGTTAGTACGGTAATTACGTGAACAACATTTGAGAAATTCGCACACTGTCCGCAAAGCTTCTCTTTACTTTGATTCTGCGCTCTCAAATTAACGTAGTTAAAAATATGCAGTATCTATTGTAAAATTGTCACGGAGGAATTTATTTATTAAATGGGCCGGTTAACGTACCCGCCTTTACGGGAGAGAGGAAGTTACCTCCCACAAACTAAACTGACTGAAACCTACATCTAATAACCGACGCCAACGTATATGCCTAAGGGGCCTGTTCTACCTGTCGGTTGAACTGCGTTGTAAAGTGTTTGAAATACANACCGACGCCAACGTATATGCCTAAGGGGCCTGTTCTACCTGTCGGTTGAACTGCGTTGTAAAGTGTTTGAAATACACATTTTCTCTTTAACGAAAATATTAAAAGTGCGTCCAATGTGCTGATCTGTGAAGACAACACGCGCTTTAGATGATGCCTGCCGTTTAATTTCAAAACAATGAACATTAGAAACGACAATCGGAGAATTCAAAGTAGCTGATAGCGGTTTTTTCAAANCCGTTTAATTTCAAAACAATGAACATTAGAAACGACAATCGGAGAATTCAAAGTAGCTGATAGCGGTTTTTTCAAAGCGTCGCATAAAAAAATATTTGGGTCATATACATAGAAAATTATTAGAGGAGAAGAACACAGTTGTCGTCATCGTTGTGTTGTCTAGCTTTGGCTGTTTATTCATCGTTGTGTCATCCAGTCCTGTGCGAAAAAAAAAAGTTTTCGTCGCTGTGCTCGTCTGTGCTGTCTTAATTTGGATTGTCCTTGGTTTTCCCAGATTTTTTTCGTTTGATAATTCGTTCTGCATTTTTTTATTTGTTTTCTATTTTGTTATTTACTTGCCAAAATTCCTCGTGGAATTCATTATACGTTTTATTTATATATTTTGACTACAGCTACTCTCTCCTCGATTTTTGCGTTCAATATTTGTGCCTCAGGCTTGATTTTCTGAGACGAAATAGTGAAAAAATGGCGTATGTTTCAAATATTTCACTTACCCATTCACCCCCATTGCAAGAATTTTTCAAACAACTAGCTTGAAGTTTACGTTTCCTAAATCCTTTCGATACTGGACCCACTGAACATTATGTCACAGACATTCCCCGAAATTTGAACCGCACATTAAAGTGTATATACAGGTTGAGGAAGTGTATATATCTGAATAACACCGCCAATTGCAATGGTAAAAGAAAACTTTTGATAAAAAAGGTTGTTTGGGTCCAAAGCGCTAATAACTTGATAGTGATAATTTCTCCGTACGTGGAAGGGTAAAGAAGATACAAAGGTAAACTTAGTTAAATTAAATGGAATGATAATTTTTTATTAACACCCCTCCACAGTGCGTTTGATTATGTAATAAACGGAATGATAACTTTTATTAACAGCCCTCGACAGTGCGTATGAAGATGTAATATATACGATGACATTTTCCGGTTATTCAAGATCGCTGAAGGTCAATGACGAAGCAAACTGCGGCGCTGCACGGAACAATGGGCCGACGTAGCGTCGTCCTGTAGCCACTGTGGCCGTCCTGTAGCTGGCGTTTGTTGAAACAAACACCAGTCTCAGACTACGCTTCCTTTGTTATTTTATTATGATAGAAGGTGTTCAAATTGTTCACCTTGTGCATGGATACATACTGTAAAGCGACTCTGAGCCGACAATACCGCACGTAGAATTTCATTTGGACTTATCGCATGAAAATCTCGTGTTATACGGCCTTTCATGTCCTCGGGAGTCGTCGGTGGGTCTTTGTAGACCTGTTGCTTTGATGTTTCCCACAGATAAAAGTCCATAGGCGTTAAGTCTGGCGAACGTGCAGGCCATTTCGTGTTTCCAAACTGACTGATCCTACGACCACCGGAAATTCTGTTAAGAACCGCTGTAATTCTCTGTGCAGAATGAACGGGAGATCCGTCGTGTTGGTACCACATGGATTGCCTTATGTCTAGTGGGATGTCTTCCAATAATCGCGGCAGCACTTCTGTTAGGAACTGTAAATACTTGATGCTATTTAGTTTCCCATCAATAAAATAGGGATCAATTAAGCGATTATGTACAACAGAGCACCGNGTAAATACTTGATGCTATTTAGTTTCCCATCAATAAAATAGGGATCAATTAAGCGATTATGTACAACAGAGCACCACACGTTTACAGATCATGGTCTCTGATTATCCACTTCTCTCATCCAGTGTGGGTTGACAGCCGACCAGTAGTGAATGTTGCTAAGGTTCATCTGCCCACGGTTTGTAAATGACGCTTCATCAGTAAACAAAATCTTGGACAGGAACGTTTCACCGGTTTGTAATTTTTGTAGACACCATTCGGAGAATTGTACCCGATGTCGAAAGTAATTTCCAGGTAGCTGTTGATGAAGTGTAATGTGGAGAGGATGAAATTTGTTGCTATGTAATATTCGCAGAATACTCAGTTGACTGATCCCACTCTCACGTTCAAGCTGCCTCGTGCTGACTTGTGGATTGTGTGCTACCGCAGCTAAGATGTTAATTGCATTTCCCTCGTCAGTTGCGGTTTTTCGACGTTCGCGTCTTTTCTTTTCCACGCCTCCAGTTTCTTGACATATTTTTATTATGTTCGCAAAGACAGATCGTGCCGGTGTGGCACAATCAGGATATCTCATAGTATACAATCGTACTGCTGCTCTAATGCTGCGGTGACATTCGCCATAAATGAAAACCATATAAACTCTTTCGGCTGTTGTGTACATTGCGACAGTACGTATAACATCACGAAGATGATGTCGGATCGCTACAACAGCACAACAGACTAATGACCCTTCGTTCGGTGCGGCGGCGCATTTTTCTTCGTCATTGACCTTCAGCGAACTTGAATGACTCGAAAATGTCATAGTATTTATTACATCTTCATACGCACGGGCAAGGGGTGTTATTAACAATGATCATTCCATTTAAATGAACGAAGTTGACCTTTGTATCTTCTTTACCCTTCCACGTACGGGGGAATTATCACTTTCAAGTTATTGGTNTAAATGAACGAAGTTGACCTTTGTATCTTCTTTACCCTTCCACGTACGGGGGAATTATCACTTTCAAGTTATTGGCGTCTTGGACCCAAGCAACTTTAGTCTGAAACATTTTCTTCTACCACTGCAATTGACGGTATTATTCAGGTGGCCTGCCTTAGGTGTAATATATATATGTGTGTGTGTGTGTTTGTGTGTGTGTGTAAAATGATAAACTAGTTAAATAAAGTTGTAAAATAAACTGTAATAATAAGTAGTAAATCTAAAAAATTACACATGTCCGTATGTAATGTTGATCATCAGTGAAACATTTTATAAGCGCTGNGTAAATACTTGATGCTATTTAGTTTCCCATCAATAAAATAGGGATCAATTAAGCGATTATGTACAACAGAGCACCGCACGTTTACAGATCATGGTCTCTGTTTATCCACTTCTCTCATCCAGTGTGGGTTGACAGCCGACCAGTAGTGAATGTTGCTAAGGTTCATCTGCCCACGGTTTGTAAATGACGCTTCATCAGTTAACAAAATCTTGGACAGGAACGTTTCACCGGTTTGCAATTTTCGTAGACACCATTCGGAGAACTGTACCCGATGTCGAAAGTAATTTCCAGGTAGCTGTTGATGAAGTGTAATGTGGAGAGGATGAAATGTGCTACTATGTAATATTCGCAGAATACTCAGTTGACTGATCCCACTCTCACGTTCAAGCTGCCTCGTGCTGACATGTGGATTGTGTGCTACCGCAGCTAAGATGTTAATTGCATTTCCCTCGTCAGTTGCGGTTTTTCGACGTTCGCGTCTTTTCTTTTCCACGCCTCCAGTTTCTTGACATATTTTTATTATGTTCGCAAAGACAGATCGTGCCGGTGTGGCACAATCAGGATATCTCATAGTATACAATCGTACTGCTGCTCTAATGCTGCGGTGACATTCGCCATAAATGAAAACCATATAAACTCTTTCGGCTGTTGTGTACATTGCGACAGTACGTATAACATCACGAAGATGATGTCGGATCGCTACAACAGCACAACAGACTAATGACCCTTCGTTCGGTGCGGCGGCGCATTTTTCTTCGTCATTGACCTTCAGCGAACTTGAATGACTCGAAAATGTCATAGTATTTATTACATCTTCATACGCACGGGCAAGGGGTGTTATTAACAATGATCATTCCATTTAAATGAACGAAGTTGACCTTTGTATCTTCTTTACCCTTCCACGTACGGGGGAATTATCACTTTCAAGTTATTGGTGTCTTGGACCCAAGCAACTTTAGTCTGAAACATTTTCTTCTACCACTGCAATTGGCGGTATTATTCAGGTGGCCTGCCTTAGGTGTAATATATATATATGTGTGTGTGTTTGTGTGTGTGTGTTTGTGTGTGTGTGTAAAATGATAAACTAGTTAAATAAAGTTGTAAAATAAACTGTAAAAATAAGTAGTAAATCTAAAAAATTACACATGTCCGTATGTAATGTTGATCATCAGTGAAACATTTTATAAGCGCTGNAATAAGTAGTAAATCTAAAAAATTACACATGTCCGTATGTAATGTTGATCATCAGTGAAACATTTTATAAGCGCTGTTTTTATCAATGAGCAAAAACCCCGCCCATTTAAATAAATTTCTGCTTACACAACAGACGTTGCTGTTGTTCTAGAAAGAGTAATTTCACTCGCAAGTGTACGGAAGACGACAAAGATGAAATGTTTTGACTCGCCGCTTCTCCTGCCCGCCCCTCAGCTTGCTCGATGCGAGGGGAAGCGAAACGACAAAAAGAAAATCGCCTGCGGTTGCTGCGCAGATTTCTAGTGGTACGTCTGTACACTTCTCTGAGTGAACGACCACCTTTAAGTTCGATTCACATTGAAGCCAACATGGATTTCGTTATGTAAACTTTGTGGTAACTCTAAGTCAATGTTTTTGATTTATAAAATCGTAAAGACTGTTCACGGTAATGTGAGCCTTTTTGAAATCAACCTATATTAAATATTNTGTTTTTGATTTATAAAATCGTAAAGACTGTTCACGGTAATGTGAGCCTTTTTGAAATCAACCTATATTAAATATTACTGCCCCTTTACCTGAACACATTTCAACGGGCACATTGAGTTGCATGCGCCCTGTAAAGTTGGTAGTGACGGATAGAAAGTAGTTCCATATCGTAACGTTGAATTAAAAGTGTTACGGAAAACATTTATAAATACTAAAATTAATGATTTGATTTTTAAAATGCATATAAGTGTAATAATTATCAAGTTTGTTAAATATTTACTTTTTCCAATACGGGCCGTGGTGGCTGAGCGGCTAGACTGCTCGCCTCCCACTAGCGCGAACCGGGTTCAATCCCCGGCCGGGTCACTCTGGATTTTCGCAAGTGGGAATCGTGCCGGGCGATGCCGATGGACCGCGGGTTTTCTCGGGGAGCTCCCACTTCCCCCGCCACTGTATTCCGGTGATGCTTCATTCTCACCTCATTTCACCCTCATAGGCTCTCAAGATCTGGTTGTTATGAGCCGCCCAAATTTCTTAACTCAACTCAACTACTTTTCGAATAATTTCCACGGCTTCACTTAGCCGACGCCTGAATAAAGTGATCAGACCCATAAAAATGTTAATGTTACATATGGTGGAAAGATACGCAATGTGCATACAAGTAGCTCTTTAGCAGGACTTCCAAAAGTGCTCAGTTTATCGTTAACAGCCTTTAACTGTGCTCACATTGATGTTAAGAATGACTCTTCTTTGAAAATGACTGCAGTGGTACTGTATATGCTCCGTCTGGGATCTGGAGAAGGCTTCGTGTATGTGTGTGTGCACACTTTAATGTATAATCATATGAATACACCAACAGTTATTACAATATTGAAAACATTTGCACTTGTGTGCCAATTACCTATCTCTTGCCTAAATTGACGCTTATTTGCGTCCATATGTTAAGTTTGACTTTTATCAAATAGTTAATTTGTTTAATCATTCAAAGATGCACGAACCAAATTAAAACGTTAACTTCCATCACATTCGTATGTAGTTCTCATCCGATGCCATAACACAATGTTCAGTCCAGGAGGATGTTGGTAGGAATACAATTTATTACAAAAAACAAAAGACAAAAATAAAGTATGTTCTAGAATAGGATTGGTTGACACTACGTTAACTTTACGTTATGTTGAACTTGGTTCAACAACTCAAGAGGAAAATCTAGCTCTATATCATACTTAATTCAATGTTAATAAACTACTGCGCGACCCATACTTGAACATACAGTCACTTGACGTAACTATAAGTACAATTTTGGAACACATTTTGGAACACGTGTCTAATTAAATATCAAATGAAGGCATCCTTGCACATTAGTGTGTTTTTAATGAACAAAATTTTCAACCATTCAGTTTAGATTAAAATGGGGGCTGTCTAGCCTTTCTTTTAACTGAAAAGATGTGGTACAATCTTGGTGTTAATTGGTATAAAGCTTCTCCAAATTTCACACTTAGAGTGCGCACATTTTTAAAGACTTTCAAGATATGTTATAAGTGAATGTACTATATTCACCATTGCATGAGCACCAGCTCTGTTGGCCTGTATGTTCCCACTTACCACTGACCAATTCTTTCACACTTCACCGGACACGCCCAATGCATCATGCAACGTTTATTACTGGCCAGCTCTCAGCCAATATGACGCCAAGTTGAACGTGTTCCAATGAAATGTTCCTTTCTAGGCTATCCATTCTTGCGTTTGAGTAATTTTACACTTTGAGTGCTGCCTATGTAAAATTATGTTACATTAAACTTCACGGAAACAGCTGGCAACGTAATATCATGCCGCCAATTGGTTTAAAGAATGCAGCACGTCGTTTTATTACGACAAACTCTATTTAACTCTGTTGAAATTAGGCTAAGTCATATGACGTCGACAGCAATCAGAATGTTGAGCAACGAGCTACGTGCTAAATTAAGTTTGAGTTCTTTAAATTATACTTACAACAGGGGAAATTAATTAAAATTAAAAAATTACTTCATACAAACGTAATTGCAGATCTGCCAATCGCAGAGTACGGCATTAATTTCAGTTCGCGTGAAGACGAGAGCAGATGCTTGTCCCCAGAACCATGCTACTGGTTCGGCAATAAAACCGTGTGTGTTCTTCTGTACTGTGTTCATTGTGTCGTCAGGTTTCGAGCTCGCATACTTGTCTTCGTTTCAGTGATCGTCTGTGTTTTATTGTGTAAAGTTTCGTGCGTGTGTTTCTATACGTTTTATTGTCTTTGTTGCTCATTCGTTCGCAACTCGCCCTGTTTTGTTTCGTTCAGTTTGATGGAAATCTTGACTGAATTTCTTGTGGAATTATTTTTAATTTTTGTGTTTTAATATATTATAATGACAGCTAGGATTGGCTTGTTTTCCTTTATGATTTTTACATCATCCTCTGAGTTTTTCTTGGTGACATACTGCTCCAATAATTTAAGTGGAGATCTCGCGATTCAGCGCCAATCGCCTTCAGCGTGGGACGTATCGAATTGCCAGGCAGATGACGTGGTAGGAAGGTTGGTTAGTTGTACAGGGAGGTCTGTTTCACCACGTAGCGTAATCCTATCTCCGACAAACCAACAAGAATTGCAACCTATCTTCTCTTAATTCACACCATTTCCTCGATTTCGCTTTTATGTCTACCACAATGTGTTTTTCCGCTGTTCGTGTTAACTATTATCACTGGCTACAGGCATAGTCTATTCGCGGCTTCTTCGCACTTTTTGAATCAAACCTTTGAAAAATTACCCCATGACTGACGTGTTTAGTTGTTTCCTAAATACGTCATCTATCACAAACGTTTAGTACTTGTGCTGACATAGAAGTACGTTATTTTTAGTTAAATTGAAATCTTACTTATATTTTATCAATAAAATATAATATTCCGTTTATAATTAATATGAATAAAAACAGTGAGAAAATGAGTTTTTTAGTAATGTCTAGTAAAAAATAGTTCTCAAGCAAAATCTTACTACAGTGAGAGCGCGTCGCTTAAGCTTAGTTTGCATGAGATGGAGGAATATCCTGGAAGTAGAACTTTAGGAGTAAAAGTTGGAAGTAACCGTGAATGGACTGTATATGATTCGTCAGAACTGTGTACGCGACCTAGAAGCTGCTGCTACGTCGATAAAAAGAGTGAGTGATGAGGGAGGGAGTGGAGAGGCTTGGGCGACTCCTGTAAACGATATTTTGAGAGCCTACGAGGGTGAAGCGAGGTGTGTATGGAGCAAAGTCGGAATGCAAGCGTGGGAGGAAACGGGAGATCCCCAAGAAAACCCGTCGCCGACAAGTGGCAACGTCCAACACAATCCCCACGTGCTTAAATCTGGGAATCGAACCCATCAACTACGGGAGAAAAAAAGTATTTCCTAGGATTTCACTCGAGATTGTCGAGCAGTAGCTCTGCCATGGCTTACGCCTGTAGTACTTGTTCATGTAATTGCCCTGGTAAGGGAAAGCAGTCTTCTCCCAAGGTCGCATTCATGCAGCTCGTAAACTGAGCAACCGTATTAGAAAGACTAAACGGAAAATATTTAAAAAAACCTACTGGTGATTTCTGAACAAACAACCTGTGCATGGGATGGAGCTCACCGTTAATGGCATATGCCAATAACCGTGTGTCAAATCTATTGTAGTGATATTCGTAACTCAGGTAGTTCCTCGGTAGGTGTTTGATCCCCCCTGTGTGAGTGTGGCTCCGTGCGTGGCACGTGGACGCGGGAACTGAGCGGACTGCGAACGCGCCTGTTGCAGGCACAACGACCTGCCGTGGAACATACGGCAGTTCGTGCACAACCAGCTGCGGGAGTTCAGGTTCGGCGAGGACCTGAGGACGGTGCTGCCCTGGTCGCAGAGCGCCTGGTCGCACACCGACCTGCCTCGACTGCGGGCCGGCCGGGTCGGAGCGCAGGTCAGTCAGCACACGTCTCTTCACAGCATCTCCGCACTTTCCTACATACTGTAGGCTGTTCGCGTTCAAGTGAGCACTTTTGTAATCAACCTTTGTAGAATGGCGCTGCCCATACCGGCATGTATTAAAACGAACACACCGACTGGCAAGTGCCCAGTTAAGATGGTAACGACCGAGGGAAAGAAGTTCCGTGTTTTAACGTTGAATTTAAATGTGTTAGGTGAACATTTCTTAATATCAAAATAATTTATTTTGCTTTTTTTTAATACATATAAGTGTAAGAATAGCAAATATGTAAAATATTTAATTTTCTCATTACATTATATTTTTACTTGATCGACGCATAAATAAAGTGATGAGGCCCACGGCAATGTTAATTTTTACACATGGTGGAAGAATACACGAAGTGCCTACAAGTAGATCTTAAGTAGCGATTTTAAAAGTACTCAGTTTACCGCGAACAGCCTTCACAAGTTTTTTCATACTTCCTTTAACGTTTACGAACTTTCTTTTTGTTAAGTAAAACTTTCGCTTATATTCTATCTGTAAATTATAATCGGATAGTGCTCCGGCCAGACCACACACTTGGTAATCTGAGTGCGAGGGTCTCAGGCCTTGTGGAAGGCCTGAGCTTGTGTATCAAGTCGGGGCTTCGGGCTTGGTTGCCTCAGGTGAGTAGCTGCAACACCTGCGGTTGAGAAGGCGTGATCCCTCTTCCCCGCCGACTGGGCGGCCGTAGCGCGGTATGGCCGCACGGCTAAGAGCGCTACGTAAAAATAACAAAAGTATGGTCGAAAGGTTGTATGTTTGCTTATACTTGTAAATTATAATAGTTATTTCATAATCACCATGACATAAAAACCGATACAAAATAGGTATGCTGGTAATGGCTACTAAGAAATACTTCCAATGTAATAAATTAATAAAGTTATCTTTTTACGTTGTGTGCAAAACAGATGCTCAGTTGAGTCATATTAAGGCTTAAGGAATACAATTTTGGAAACACTTTTCATTGTTATGTATATAAATATTTTGAGTTTCTGTTCAGCACACAAATTCAACGTTTTTCTCTCTTTCGCTTTTTCTTAACTTGTTTACGTTTAGTTTACATTTGGCGAAATGATGCATAGTGAGTAGCTTGAAAGCAGAGATATGAACCTCTTAAGTGAAAAATGTAGCACCCGTCTGTGAAAATTAGTGGTATTTTGTACAAAATTATAGTACGCTAAAAAAGTTATTTTGGCAGCCATTTTGGATTTACTACGTTTTGTATTATTGATAAATAACTCTAGGTTTCTCCCTTTGAACATAATACTGCTCTCATTGAAAATAATTTTTCCTCATCTCGTCCAAGTACTAGGCTTTTGATTTATTTCTGAATTCTCCAGTACATTGTTTGTCTATACATTTTGTTTGGTCTTCCAGTGTTTGGACCTCCTGAAGGTGTGTTTAAAATTTGTTTACGGAGCATAATGTCACTCTTCCTTACTACGCATTATAACAATTTTTCGTCAGGTAATTTGCACTGTATTTTTAAGAGTATTTCTTCTGTTTTCGTTTCAAAGTTGGTCTCTTATTGTTGTTCCTTTATGGATCTGCTGCCTGCGATATATTTATATATTTTATTATTATCCAATCGTCACTAATACGTGTCCCTACTGAGACTGCCTCCATTTTGTATAACTTCGTAATTTTATATTTTGGTTTTATATTTTAATGTTATTTTTGCAGCTCCACATATTTCCGAGAATTTTCCAACTTTATTTCCTATGTCTTCTTCTTTAGTATGCACTAGTATGGTACCCAAAAACCTAATTTTCCTTTCTTTTTTTTTCAATCGTAAAGTTTTTCTGTTCTTAGAGTGTTAGATCCATGAAATGACGCCAATTTAGTTATGATATATTTGTATTTATTTTCTTTTATACTCGTAAACATGTATTATACGTATGCATAATATATTTATGGAAATATATACCTATACAGACAAACTGGAAATACACAAAATAATTATTATCGCTTATTCTAATTGTGAATTCTGTAATGTGTTTTAAAGGTACGAAATCACCACGGTAATTGTCATACAAGAGCTTTATTACAAAATTATTTAATTTAGTCGCTGTGTTTATTCTCGGATTAAGTTTTCAATATATATATTAATATGTTAGAATGATTACATCTTACTTCACTCCAATAACAAATAACTTTGTAAAAATTTTCAACTTTTAGTTTTTTTAATTTTTTGCATATGTTTGTGTTTTTGAGTATTTATTCAAAATAAATTTAAAACTGGTGTCGTTATTACTTTTTTGTTCATAATATTCCACTGTTCGGTTTTATCCACTTTGCCAAATGCTCATTAATGTGGCCGTAGGGTAACAAACTGTCCTGTTTTCTCGGTAATGTGAACGTAATGTAGGTAAGCAACTTGTTGCCATCTTAGGGCGGGGTCAACACACGCGAGAGGAGGTAGGCGCTAATGCGAGTCTGCTCCCCTACCCGACGAACATATGTCGTTCCAGCCAGCACGAAGATTATATGAGTTGAAAGAGGTGAGATGGTAGTGGAGCAGCGGCGGAATAAAGACGAGGCAGAAAAATGGAGAACCACTAGGAAACTCAGACACCACAATGCTGTCGGCAACACTCCTAAAATGAGTCTCTCTTCCTGAGAATCTCCACACGGCGGTGCCTGGGATGGAACCGGGGACTCTCAGCTGTGAGAAGCTGATGACTAAGCGCAGAATCAGAAATGTGTCTCTTTCCTCTATTGATTTGTTTTCAAATAATGTGTTTGTACGCTGTTTGAGGTAGTAAGTACTTTTTATACCAAAGTTCCAAAAAAAAATAGCACTGTCCGTAGTTACATATATAACACCGCACAAAATGGCATTCTCTCAGTTTAATTAGCCACAAATAAAAAAATATATAGATGATCTTCTTGACGTTGTACTGCGAATATAATGTTTAAATTTACAACCCCCGAAGCTGTTTTATTGTTTTATACACATTTGTACAAAGTAACAAATTTGCATGCCTATCAGTTCAACACCCTCTCTTGGATGGCGTATGGATAAGGTGATCCGTGGTAGTGCTTATTTTACAAACGGGAGAAGGATACAATGAGAATGAAAGTAGATCCAATGCAGGGCTTTCGTAAGTACTCAACCGTGAAAAGCGTATATTAATACACGATCTTCCTATCTTAAACCGTAACTGATTTTTAGGACAATAGTTCTTACAGTGTCACGTAGTCTCATGTTGAGAATTATTGCGTAAGACAGTAGATTTCAAACAGTTTAAATCACGGCGGTGGCCTGGTGACAGCGATGGGAAATATTAGCGTCCCAGCAGCTTGTAGCCGTTGTATACATGGGACGCAACCATTGTTAAAAACACATAGTTTGGTGGTACAGAGTGTAATATAGCATGAATAACACACATAACCATGAAAAATATACGTTACCGCGAATAGATACCCGGTAAGTCGTATGTCGGTAGTTCGGAAACGGTTGCTTCTCTTTGAAATAATTATGCCTGACTGGGATTCTGAAACAACAAGAGTGGTGGAGAAAATAAAAATCTCGTCTTGGTAAAGTGTACGAAATCTTTATTTTCACAATGCTACAGAGTAAAAAGAAAATTCTTCGNGTATGTCGGTAGTTCGGAAACGGTTGCTTCTCTTTGAAATAATTATGCCTGACTGGGATTCTGAAACAACAAGAGTACTGCTGGTGGAGAAAATAAAAATCTCGTCTTGGTAAAGTGTACGAAATCTTTATTTTCACAATGCTACAGAGGGAAAAGAAAATTCTTTGCTTATAATTCGCGTACGTGTTGTGCTTGACAGGCTGGAAATTTGTTTTCCTTTTCCCGTCAGATTAAATTACTTTCGTTCATATCAGATGTATAGTAAATTTAAAAAAGTCTACCTACGTTTCCTTTATATTTAACTTCAAAATACTTAATGAGCTTTTTTAGCGGGACGTAAATTGCGTATTTGAGATACCAAAAAATTCTTCCACCTCTGTATTGACGCAGTGCAAAATAGTTACCGCGCAGTTTAAAACATTTTACTTTCGAATTATATGTATAGTACATTCAAATGTTATTACGTTCTCTATAGTTTCCGAAGCTGTGAAGATTGACGATTGCCGATGGATAAGTCGTGAGTCTAAGTCCTGATTATAAAACAAGGTTAATGTGAACTTTCAGATTTAAACTAAATAACGTGAGTTCTAAATTATCGTCTAATAATCTTGCCTAACGTCATTACTTATCTGAAGAATAAATTAATATATGTATCTATTAAACCCCCCAAAGTGTCTACAGAAATATAAATATATTTTTTAAAAATTATCACTTTTCCATTAATATGAATACTTCCGTCCGAAACTAGTATTTCAAACGACAATGTCTGCTAACGTATATTTTTGTGCATTATTCATATTGTACCACTATTCTTTAAGGCTTGTAGTTCCCTAGAAANAATGTCTGCTAACGTATATTTTTGTGCATTATTCATATTGTACCACTATTCTTTAAGGCTTGTAGTTCCCTAGAAAAATTTCTGTAACAGAGCGTATAGTCATTTCGTATTCCTCTGTTTATTTTTTTTCTTTACGAAGTTGAATCAATGCCAAAATAGCTGAACGTAAGCACTGACTTTGGTCATAAAAAAAGAAGCATTGTTCTTCTTTAAACGTCGACATTAAAGAAGCTATTTCGTCAGCTCTGTTTTGACTTCCAAAAGCGAAACTTTTCGACAAGCTCGTTCTTTTAAAGTTTCCTTTTATCTGGCTGCTTGGTTCTCGTTCTGAGTTTACAGTAGTCGCAAGAAGTTTTCGTTTTAATTCCACGGCAGCGAGCTTCAACTGCCATTCACCGCGAAATGTACGAGCCTCACTTCTCCCTTACTTATTTTTTCTGTCATTTCAGTCACTTATGGGTATTCCCACTGGGAACTAGCTATATCGTTGCATCAGCGTTGATTTAAACTTAATTCAACACTTTCGGAACTAAACTTAGAAAAAACATTTGCGTATCTAACGTTAAAACTGATTGACATCTACATGTTTAAAATGGTTTGAAGTTAGAAACTTATTTACGTACTTATCTGTTGGTAGTGATGTAGGGAATAATAGGAGACAAAAAAGAACTTATTTTGNATCTGTTGGTAGTGATGTAGGGAATAATAGGAGACAAAAAAGAACTTATTTTGATATTGGGGAGAAAAAAGTATTAATACTTAATGGTGATGTTCCAGAATTCCGTTAGAGAAGACTACAGCTGTAGGCTGCTGCGAATGTGGTTGTGAGGTGAAACGATTGTACCATTGGCAATAGTAATGTATAAACTGCAGTAAGTGGTGGCGAGAACAGCGATTCATATTACTTCTCGCACATCTGTTAACTGCCGAGAACATTAAACATAGTTCCTGATGATTGGAATAAAACAGTTTTCGCTCAGAAAAGTGTATCTCCTGTTAACAGGTTTAAAATAGTTTCACTTCCTCTTAATTCGCAGGAAAAAGGTGATAACAGAAATAAGTGTGACTCCTGTTAACAGTTGTGAATTACAGTAGATGTTTAAAGGAAATAATTCCTGTTAATTTCCCTATTTACGGTGTTATAATACTCAAATTGAAGTAATAGTCCAGTTATGTGCATTGGGTATTTGAACACGATTATGGTGCTCGCAGAGAAAATGTGCCTCCAAAGAGAATTTTGCAAGAAATAGAACGTGTTAGTGGGTTTTCAACAGAGATTTTGTCAAGTTGGTGTGACGTGTATATGCTCCAGGTATTACTGACACCAAGTTTTAAAGTTATCAGTGCGTCAATATGAAGTTATAAAATTAGTGCAATAATTCGTTGTGTAAAATGAGGTAGAAACATAATACGACATATGAGCTAACGTATTTATTAAAGAAGAGAAAACGCCTTTGAAACTTGGGAATTAAAACCAGAAAATTGCAAAGTGCTAAAAACTACGTGAGCTGAAGCAACGAATTCGTTAATAGTTTTAACCTGAATTGATATTTGCAATCAGTGGTCAATAACAGTTTTTCGCACATAATTCATAAGCTATTGACTGTATTGGAAAATGTATCGCACAAAAAACGTAGATAATTAAATTGTTTATAAAACTTTTGTAACACTTTTTCTCTTACAAGTTGTTACAAAGTTATATCGATTTAATTATATTAGAAATCGAAGATCTTTCACTTCTGCCTGTCTCCTACTACTCTCATATCCAGATCAGTATTTCTCCTGTATAATATTCTTGGCAACACTACTATCATCCGTAGTCCTTTATTACATTCGGGAAAAGGGTCCCGCTCAGTACGAAAGTTAATAGTATATTTATTTAAAATAGTCGGATTAAATGAATGAATTAATTAATTTTTCTTGCAGCTTAGTGACATTTTATCTTGGTTTGTGAAATATGTAGCTGTGATGTTCGTTTGAGATGGGCAATTTAATCAATTACAAAGTGTCAATGTTTTCATTAAGTTTCTTGATGATTAGTAATAGAAATTCCTAGCTAGTCGTAAATGCGGCCAAGATGTGACAAAAAGTTACATGGAGGAGTTTACAACTGAGAAAGCACTGTATCGGTATTATCAAACTGGATATTAGCGATGCATGCTACTCAAACACCTGCAACAGCCTTGAATATTATGTTCAACTGCAGCGAAGTGAGCAACATGTGAGTTACAGAGATTGTTAAATCCAAATACGGGACACCGTTTTTCAAAAGTTTACCCTGTGGTTTCAATCACATCTTCCTTTTCCCTTTTTTAAAACGGAAGTGACTGTAGCGTTTACAATTACATGTGATAAAAATATATATTGCTTTGTTAGACATAAGGCCATGAATGAGATAGTAGGCTCTGGTTTCCATCTTGTTAAAATGAGATTTGCCGACAAGGTTTTGTCTGTATCAGCCACCAACTTGAGAATCACCCCTGGCTCGATTACGGCTATGAATACTGTGTTACGTTTTTCCAAAGAATAATCAGAACTGTGAAAAGCAAGACAGACCTCTTGTCTCACTTCAGATATGAACTGGCTCTAGTCATTCAGTGACGGTTTGGTTACATCTAAGACGCTATGAAGAGTATACCCGATATTTATAGAGCCTTAGTTACAGCAATGAGTTAGCAAATGAGTCAACATTGTACAACATATTAAAACCTTCGGGAGATTTCATTTACGATAATGCCACTTTTTTTTGTATATGGTGGCTTTCTTCTGTATACTGTTTGTTGGCCTAAGATCTCAACTTATAAATATATTAGTTAATGTGTCATGCATGAAATATCATTGTGGTCACGGCTGTGTTGTGGTTTTCGATGGTCACAGTGATGTATTGCTAAGACAGATTTAAAATGTTAACAGAAGTAGCGATCAATTTGGTAACAATGTAATGAGATAGTCTTAAAAGGAACAGGGACACCAATAATATCCAGAAAACATTTCTGGCGAAATTGTAAAACAAGGGCAGCATCGTGAAGCTGTTGTCTACGAAACTTGTCGATGCCGATGTACAAGTGAGGCAAGCTTTAGATGACGCAGACATTTTAATTGTTAATACAACCACTGAGCCATGTTAATCTGTAAAAGTGTTCGTTTTTGGTCAAGACACATACTTACTTGTATCAATTATAGCACTAGTCCTTGGAGAGGAAAATAACTTCGTCTTGAACTTCGTCCACAACTAATATACTCCTCTACAGAACTACAAAGGACCAACAGAGAAATAAAATATCCCATTCTTTTTCTACAGAGCAAGTGAATGAGACACTTTCTCTGCGCTTTCCCACACGGGAAAGTCTAAATTTGTAAAAACAATGAGGGAGTACTAGGATTTGCACGACTGTGTTGACGTTTTTAATTAGGAAGGAGATTCGCCCGATACTATTGCAGCTCCAGCAGAATAATTTATCCAGAATCTGTATGCTGTCCGCAAACGCTAAAAGTCCTTAAATGATTTCAGATTGTAGATCTTGAACAATGCTGTTGTTAAGAGTAAATGCTAAATCAACGGGGCAACCCTTCCACCAACATCTTGCCCAGGTCACCGGGTACAGATGTGGTGTGAACGAGCGTTACGTACGCTTAGTACTTATAAAACACTTGATGCAGAAACACTTTTTAAATTGATTTTGCGTGGTTGCATAAAGCCTGTCTCAAGCGTTGCAGTTGTCACAAAGCTGCGTTTAAATTCTGTGTCATTTGCATCCGCTGTCAGGGTATAATGGATGCGTGAATGCGAAAGTCTGAGAACTTATAAATGTACACGATGTCTGAGATGATGGTTATGATGTTGACAGTGAAAACGCTAATGCAGAGTTTCGAATAATATTAGTGCTTGGCTACAAGAGGACATAGAAAAATTTAAGCGATGTTGATCTAGCTTCGTGTTATGNAGAGTATATGTTAAATCAACGGGGCAACCCTTCCACCAACATCTTGCCCAGGTCACCGGGTACAGATGTGGTGTGGACGAGCGTTACGTACGCTTAGTACTTATAAAACACTTGATGCAGAAACACTTTTGAAATTGATTTTGCGTGGTTGCATAAAGCCTGTCTCAAGCGTTGCAGTTGTCACAAAGCTGCGTTTAAATTTTGTGTCATTTGCATCCGCTGTCAGGGTATAATGGATGCGTGAATGCGAAAGTCTGAGAACTTATAAATGTACACGATGTCTGAGATGATGGTTATGATGTTGACAGTGAAAACGCTAATGCAGATTTTCGAATAATATTAGTGCTTGGCTACAAGAGGACATAGAAAAATTTAAGCGATGTTGATCTAGCTTCGTGTTATGGAACAGACCTACAGTTCGATGGGTCAGACATGTCGTCTGAAATAGAGAGTACTCTAAATGCATTATCATATGACAAAAAAAAATTTTCTACATATTTTACAATATTTAAAATGAACGTAGAACAACTTCACAAAACACTAGAAAGTTGTGTGCGCAGAGTAAAACTATTTTGTGGAATAGGCCTGTCGCTGATACCACATTAAGCAAGATGTAACTGNAAAGTTGTGTGCGCAGAGTAAAACTATTTTGTGGAATAGGCCTGTCGCTGATACCACATTAAGCAAGATGTAACTGATATAAGTAATGAGCATACTCTCAACATGGGCGCAATTAATTTTTAAATAATTTCTTAAAAACTGTGTTGGTTGGTAGGACTTGTCGTTTTGTTGGAAGCAATATCATTACAAATGAAACCAGAAACATATGCAACAGTATTGAGACAATTACAAATACACACATGTCTTACCCGATACTCTAACTCAGAATACCTCGTACAATAAGCTAGTGTGCAATGAACTGCATTACGGAGGTCAGATTCCAGCATCCACTTCGAATTTGATGAGTCGAAGGTTTCGAATGATAGGATTTACTGACCTAAAATATTTACATGGCCGTCATTTTGAAAATAAGTGACTGAGCCACTTAAAACATGTAAATTTAAGTGGCCTAACATAGCGCTACATGTGTGAAGAATTTGGTAAAAATCGGTTGATTGGTCCCTGAGATATCGCATAAAGTATTCACATTTTTCATGTGACGTTGTTCATAAATGGAGGACAAAAAAGTTATGTATTAGCACGTTCATATTGCCAGTATTCAAAGTTAAGCTAACATCGATTAAATAGTTTCGTAGATGTACCACACTAAGCGAAATTAATTTTACAGCCGCCATTCTGAAAATAAGTGTCACACTTAAAAAATTTTATATGGTTAAATATGGCCTACCACAGCACAACTCCTTTGCCAAATTTGGTTCAAATTGCTTGATTGTTTACCGAAATATGAAATAAAAATAAAATTTTTATTGTGGGGCTAACTTACAAATTGCCAGGGAAATGAGGCTTTGTATTGACAAATTTGATGGTTGCAGCTGCCATTGCCAGCATACAAAGATCGGTTGAAATTAGTTTTGTTAATAAAATATACGGAGTTAAAATATTTATATAGCCACCATCTTGAACATAAATGCCTGACCTACTTAGAACATAGCAATTTACACCCCCGGCTGTAGCGCAAATTATTTGCCAAATTTGACAGGAATCGGTCAATTGTTTACTGAGAAATGCCATAAAAATGTATTTATTAATGTGGCACTTTCTTACAAAATGGTGGAAAAAGATGTTCCGTGTAGACACAGTTGATAATTGTAATATATACTACCAGAATATGAAATTGAATTGGAATTGATTACATGATTTCGACGATATAAAATTTTAAGCTAGGATAGCTACATGGCCGCCATTTTAAAAATAAGTGTCTGGCATANACATGATTTCGACGATATAAAATTTTAAGCTAGGATAGCTACATGGCCGCCATTTTAAAAATAAGTGTCTGGCATACTTAGAACACACCAATTATCATCAACTGCCGAAGTACTAATTGTTTGCCAAATTTGGTAGGAACCGGTTAATTGTTTTCCGAGATATTACACAAAAACCCTATTTATTCATGTGGTGCTATCTTACAAAATTGCTGAAAAACGGTTATATGCTGTCATATATGATGCTTGTAGTAGATACTTTCAACATACAAAATATGGTCGAAATTTTTCAATTGTATAGTAGATATACCAAATAAACATAAATGTTATGTATAGTCGCCATTTTGTAAATAAGTACATAATCAAGTTTAATCACTTACATTTACCTGACGTGTCATAATATTACTTACACGCCAAATTGGGTGAGAATCGCTATAACAGTTTTCGAGATATAATGTAAAAACTTAATTTTTTAATTTGGTGCTATATTCCAAAATGACCTACTATTAACAATGCCCTTTTCGAAATTTAGTGGTTATACGAAGCTCTGCCAGCATACAAAATTTGGTTCAAATCGTTTGAATGGTGTCCGAGATATGACATATCACCCAAATTATTAAAATTGCCGCCATTTTTAAAGTAAGTGCCGGGCGTGGTCAAAACTATGAAAGTCAGGTGTACNCGTGCCGGGCGTGGTCAAAACTATGAAAGTCAGGTGTACTTACTAAGCTCTGTATGTACATGTACGGGAGTTTGATGAGATTCGGTTTACGCGTTCAAAAATTGAAAGGCAGTCACTCACACACGCGTAGATACACACACATGCTCACAGACAGGAAAGTGATCTAATAAGCCTTTTTTTCCTTCGGAAAGTAGGCTAAAAAGGTGTCAACAACAGTACCTCACTGGGTGTTGTGAAAATTGGTTAATTATAAATTANACATGATTTCGACGATATAAAATTTTAAGCTAGGATAGCTACATGGCCGCCATTTTAAAAATAAGTGTCTGGCATGCCTAGAACACACCAATTAACATCAACTGCCGAAGTACTAATTGTTTGCCAAATTTGGTAGGAACCGGTTAATTTTTTTCCGAGATATTACACAAAAACCCTATTTATTCATGTGGTGCTATCTTACAAAATTGCTGAAAAACGGTTATATGTTGTCATATATGATGCTTGTAGTAGATACTTTCAACATACAAAATGTGGTCGAAATTTTTCAATTGTATAGTAGATATACCAAATAAACATAAATGTTATGTATAGTCGCCATTTTGTAAATAAGTACATAATCAAGTTTAATCACTTACATTTACCTGACGTGTCATAATATTACTTACACGCCAAATTGGGTGAGAATCGCTAGAACAGTTTTCGAGATATAATGTAAAAACTTAATTTTTTAATTTGGTGCTATATTCCAAAATGACCTACTATTAACAATGCCCTTTTCGAAATTTAGTGGTTATACGAAGCTCTGCCAGCATACAAAATTTGGTTCAAATCGTTTGAATGGTGTCCGAGATATGACATATCACCCAAATTATTAAAATTGCCGCCATTTTTAAAGTAAGTGCCGGGCGTGGTCAAAACTATGAAAGTCAGGTGTACTTACTAAGCTCTGTATGTACATGTACGGGAGTTTGATGAGATTCGGTTTACGCGTTCAAAAATTGAAAGGCAGTCACTCACACACGCATAGATACACACACATGCTCACAGACAGGAAAGTGATCTAATAAGCCTTTTTTTACTTCGGAAAGTAGGCTAAAAAGGTGTCAACAACAGTACCTCACTGGGTGTTGTGAAAATTGGTTAATTATAAATTACACCATGAGTATAATACCGCGTAAGATAATGCCAAAACTTTACATATTTGTGTACAAGTAAACTTTACACTGGTTCTCAGAATTTGGTAGAAGACATGAAACGCGACCATCACGTTTTCCAACATAACTAATGGGATATAAAAATATAAAAAACGTATTGTAAAATTGTTTTTATGAATAGTTTTTTCTTTACTTTTGATACAATAAATATCTCGTGAATTTCATNTTTTGATACAATAAATATCTCGTGAATTTCATGCAAACAGAACTGTCCTTGGCGACAATTTTTGTAATTGGCGGTTGTTTCCACAGTCGGAACGTGTCTGCAAAAATTCAGCTTTCTAGGAATTCATTATTTACTTAATGTAAACTTTATTGGACTTGGACTATATCCAAAGTGCTCAGTTAGCCGGTAGCTGTGTATAGCATATTAGTTCCTTGTTAAAATTGTCAGTAGTAAATAACTGACAAATCCTTCCAATTCTGGGGCCGCGGTGGCTGAGCGGTGATCCTGCTCGCCTCCCACTAAGGTAAACCGGATTCAATCCCCGGCCTGGTCACTCCCTGATTTTCGCATGTGGGAATCGTGCAGCTGGTCGGCGGGTTTTCTCGGGGATCTCCCGTTTCACCCTCATGGGCTCTCAAGACCTCGTTGTTAAGAGCCGCCCAAATCTGTCAACCCAACTCAACCGCCTCACTGATAAAGCAATGCAAAAAAATTTACAAGCAGTTTGAAATAATTTCCCTCTTAATGTATGCACATTAAAATGTTATTTATTCTCTAGCCTGCGATGCTATGAAATAGGGGGATTGCCCATGGATGGATAGGTAGTCTCAGTCTGGATTCGAGCAAAGTTTGTGTTAACTATAAAAAAGGTATGCTAAAAAAGTGAGTCCTAAAGAATTTCTCTGATAATATTGCATAACTTCAACACTAATCCGAGGAATTAATCTACACATAAATTGATCAGAAACAAAACTTATTTTAAAGAATCTATCACACGCCCATTAATATTGATAGCGCACTTCGGAACTAGTATAAATATATACAACTGAAGCATTGTGAGGTAGCNCTCCCTGATTTTCGCATGTGGGAATCGTGCAGCTGGTCGGCGGGTTTTCTCGGGGATCTCCCGTTTCACCCTCATCAGCTCTCAAGACCTCGTTGTTAAGAGCCACCCAAATCTCTCAACCCGACTCAACCGCCTCACTGATAAAGCAATGCAAAAAAATTAACAAGCCGTTTGAAATAATTTCCCTCTTAATGTATGCACATTAAAATGTTATTTATTCTCTAGCCTGCGATGCTATGAAATAGGGGGATTGCCCATGGATGGATAGGTAGTCTCAGTCTGGATTCGAGCAAAGTTTATGTTAACTATAAAAAAGGTATGCTAAAAAAGTGAGTCCTAAAGAATTTTTCTGATAATATTGCATAACTTCAACACTAATCCGAGGAATTAATATACACATAAATTGATCAGAAACAAAACTTATTTTAAAGAATCCATCACACGCCCATTAATATTGATAGCGCACTTCGGAACTAGTATAAATATATACAACTGAAGCATTGTGAGGTAGCTGACATGTTGCCGTGTATCAACCCTATGATCTCCACAATATCTTTTTTCTATCTGCCGCTTCTTTTACGGTTGGGCATCTTGCCTGTACTTTGAGGTCGAAGAGTTCTCGGTTTACAGTAATTTCATGTGATTTATACATTTTCATTCTCTTCGCTAAGCCGGCGAGATTTCTAGCTGCATTCTTCTCCGTTGTAGGAAACGATATTACAGGGGAAATCGTAATTTACGCTGCTGGTTCCGTATTTGATTTGAAGCTTTTTCGCGGCGTCTCTTACGGCGATTAAAATGTGCGGGCTTCTGATTTGTTTTGCTTCTAGTTTTGCAGTTTATGATAGCGACCAAGGTCATGGGTTTTGAATAATAAGTACAAGGGGGTAGTATCCATGACATCTTGGATTTACGAATTTTATTCCATAACACAATTTTCGGAGTCAATTTATAAAAACCGAGCTAGTCTAGGCATAGGGAAAATCTTAACAGTTATTTCGAAATCCAATTAATTTTTCTTACATAACCAGTTTCAAATCGGTAACCATAATAAAATATTACCTAATTATTTAACAATGTCAATCCCAGATGGGAAAACAAATATAATTGAAGCCGTACAGATCTAAAAAAATTCGGTAAGTAGTCCTCTAATGTTATGTTTCGCTTTGATTTGTCTGGTCATAAATGTCCATTAAGAAGATTTGTAAGAAAAATCGAAGATGTAATGGATACTTCCCCTTTAAAGCCGCGTCTAGATACATTTGCGAAGTTATGTTGGTACATATCAGAAGACTTTAAAGCGACAAATTTTTATTTTTTTTGCACACATTCTACTAGAACGTTGTTCAGTAANGGTACATATCAGAAGACTTTAAAGCGACAAATTTTTATTTTTTTTGCACACATTCTACCAGAACGTTGTTCAGTAACCTACACTGTCAACTCATAACTGCAGTACTAGAACATGCTCTTAATAACATAAGGCACTGTCTACCTTGAAATGGTTTACCTACTTCCTAGTGCTACCACAGTTGGCCAACCAGCGCTGGCTTCACACGCGCAGGACAACAGTATCTCGGCTGAACATCGAAACCTGTTCATGTATCCTCGATTGCGTGTGACGAATATTTCAAGTAGTTTGATACACAAAAGTTAATTAATAATCATTATACGGATTGTATGCATTTATAAATATATTTTTCAAGGCGCACTAATGCTAAATCAGAGTGCATCACCTACCCTATAATTTTTAAGCATTGTTTTCGTGTTGGTGGAGCGACTGCCCCCATCAGCGGGCACTTAAATCTGTCAGTGCCGCGTATGCAGTTTAACATACATACGACTGACGTGACAGTATTTCTTGGCAGTTAATTCAACCTAATTGCAGAGGAACGTTCTGAAATCGTCAAAGTGCCTTTAAAAACATTTGATAAATAGATTAAATTGATCAATTTTGCCCTTTTTTTAAAAACATATTCAATGAGATTAAATTAAAAACTGTTTTTCACGTAGGAGCTCATCGAATTGACCAAGGGAGGAAGGAAAATTTTATAAATCGGAGTTGGAGGAAGCTTAGTATTTTTTTTAAAACATTGTTTTTTTTTTAAGTTTTTTAATTTGTATAGTTGTATTTTTTTTTNGGAGGAAGCTTAGTATTTTTTTTAAAACATTGTTTTTTTTTTAAGTTTTTTAATTTGTATAGTTGTATTTTTTTTTTCCTAATATTCACTGCAGAAATATAAACGTGGCACTGGCTCATATTATTTTACTGTGATTTGTCCGAGATTGATATACTTGNCTGCAGAAATATAAACGTGGCACTGGCTCATATTATTTTACTGTGATTTGTCCGAGATTGATATACTTGCCAACTCTTGGTATTCTAGCTTAAGTTATGCTACTAATTATTTTATTCCTAACGAGTCAAATTTTTACATATTTATTTTGCGATGATTGTATTTGAAAGAAACTACCCTGACGCGCGCGTGGTCGCGCACCAAGCGAGCACTGCACGCTCGCACACGAGTGCGTGCACGCGCATGCGTATCTCGACGCACCTTAACAAAGTTGCTGGCATTCGATCACTCACGGGGATCACTCAGTAATGTGCATCTGATGAACGTCGTTGGACGTGTCCTTCAATGGCGAGATTACCCGGAAAGGTGATTCTCTTCATTTTACTATCTTGCACGTAGTTTGCCGTAACAGCTGTTATAACTTGAGGCGGTAAAACTGCAGATTCAGAACTCGCAGCTCTTTTTCGAAGTCACTGCTTGGAATAAACAGGTGAGAGCAAGAACAACGTCTTCATCTTATCATAGATTACATCTTTGAAGTTGGGACTTTCATCGTATGGTTGCAGCACAATTGACAAATATCGATTCTAAAACATTTAAATACACTTTCAGTGTATAAAACGAAAAATATATTTGCTTTGCGCATATGCTTCTATTCCATACATTTTCACTTATTTTATTTTACTGTGGTGTACCAGTGCTGAATTGTCACCTTCAGCACAGGAAGAGAGTGCTGTTTGTAGTCGCAACTTTTCAACGGTACTAAATTTGATTATTTTCCAATTGCGAATGTGAATTTTAATTACTAGCTTATAAACAAAACGAATACTTGAAGCCTAGCAAGTAACGATGTATATATTAAGCAAGAAGTTGCTGATAACTAATCAGCCTACTTTCTTCCACCTGGATACAAATATATTTTAGTGAAGTTCTTAAAAGCTTAGATGGTAGGTAGACGTTAACGTCTCATTGACATCATTAGACATGAAACCAGAAACATGTGAAACAGTGCCAAGACAAAATACACGAGTGACTTACCCGGGATTCGAATTCAGGAAAACTCGTAAAATTATGCTAGTTTGCAATTAACTGCATCACGGGGGTAGGATTCGGAGCATCAACATCGGATGTAATCAGCCCAATGTTTTGAATAATAGGGCTCACTAACCTAAAATATTTACTCTGCCATCATTTTGAAAATAAGTGTATGAGCCACTAAAAAAACGTAATTTTAAATGGTCTACCATAACGCGTTCCAGGGGCCACAGCGGTGGAGTGGCCAGACTACTCGCCTCCCATCCGGTTCGGGTTCGCTACCCGGCAGAGTCACACTGCTCTTCGCATGTCGAAAATGTGGCGGACTTTGCCGTTGATAGGCGTGTTTTCTTGGGGTACTCCCTCTTTTCCCTGTCCTTGCATTCCGCCGATGCCCCACATTCTCCTCACTTCACCGTCACCGGCACTCAATACTTCACCTCAACTCAACCAAGACGTTGCCATCGAGTTGTCAAGTTCTGGGTTCGAATCTCGAGTAAGTTATGAATAATAGTGTCGTTTGTAGATGGTAATTCATGTTTACATTAGCGTGAAGTTTACAGCTTCAGCCCAAACTTTTCCGGTGTGTCAGCTGTTGCTGAAACCCCGCCAACAGACGTAATTGAGTTTAGAAAGTTCATATACCGCATGGTAGGTCGTGGCAACGCAATCACTTCTCTTAATTTACATATCGTCAGCCACCGATAATGGAGGATAAGCATGCCTGAAGTCAAATTGCAGGTCCTGGATTTTACCCGGTTCCTCACTCGCAAGTTGTCAGTGAGAAATTTTATTTTCCAAGAAATTCTATTGATGCGTAAACGGTTCGCTTAGTAGCCTTTTAACCACGAAACGTTATTGCACTATACGAATAACTTCGTGATTTATTTGAAGAAGAAAAAACTAGTGTGGAATGGTAACTTACTAGATTCGCATTCAAACTCGATTCCTGGTCCGACAGTCTTGATTCACTTTTTTTATGGTTACCCGAAATCCTCCTGCCAAACGAATGCCGTAATGGTTGTGTAAAATTCAGTGCAGGCAGGATTCATTCCCCTACGCGCTAAGCCATCCATACAACACTATATACCTGAAGAAAAATGGCCTTTTTGAAATTATTATCTAAGAATTTTAGGTCCACTTCGAAAACTATCTGCAAATACTGAACGACTGAGTCAATACCGGGGCACTAAATAAGTTACACCCTGAGATATAATTCGGATGGTACTTAAAATTTGAACAGGTCTAATAAATAATATGAAAAACTATTTTTTTTTATTTACAGAAAATCTGCTCTCAAAAAGCGCAGATGAAGTAGTTAAAAAATTTCTGATATTTATTCAACTATATGATTTCAGAGTATATGACTTTCTTAGGCACTTCGTTGTAACAAAATATTACCTAATAATTTTTCTAAAGCCTGTCTAATTTAATGAGCAAAATAAAGTCATTAAGGTAACTGAGCCCGCGTCGTCAGTGCCTTCGTGAAGCTTCTATAAAATAACCAATGGTGGGTTAGTCATAATAACCACCGGTTTGTCTCATAAATTATTTGTAGCGTGTTTGTTCTTAGAGTTTTTCAAAGTCCACTATAATCAAGCGGGAAGGTGGAGGAGAATAATTCACGTTATCTTCAGTAATTATGCATATTACCGTAGGAAAGACTTAAAGGTGATCACGAAACACTTTTTTGTTTAAAATTTTTTTTACAGCTTTGTGATACGATATCGACGACAAATTGATAAAGATTATCAAATTTTTAGAGAAAATATGAGAATTTTAACTTTTAGTTTTGATTCTTACAAATTTCAGAACATTTTTTGTACACAAAGTTTAGTTTCAACTGAAGTGTTTCTTGAAGCCACATAAGAATGGCATATATCAGTTTCTTTGATATCCGGCACTTCGTTCACCTGTGGTAAAGGTTTTTACTTGAGATGTCTTGTTTTTTAAGGGCCAGAATTTCTACCAGGGCAGAATTTTAAAATTTGGAGAAGTGTCCGGGTTTTCTAGTCGGACACAGTTAATGACGTTTACGAAGTTTTAATTTTTTACGTGTAGCAAGACATCTTGCACCCTAGCGAGCGTCTTCTGTTTTCAAACTAACGATTCGTTGCAGGTGTTGTATTTGTGCGCGACGAAATGTCTAAAAGAAAATACAAAATTTTCTGCCGAGTTACAGAAACAGCATTCTTTGCTTTAGGTAGAGATGATTTCGAAAGTGAACACAAAGTATGTAAACCAAGTTCGTTCGTCTCTGTGGCAAATAAAGGAGGACTAGACTTGCAAGCACGCGTGGATTCCGATAAACACAAAATTGCAGTTCGAGGAGAAGCTTCATCAACAATTTGCAGACGTCGGAGAATGTGTCCATCTATTTTGGTTTTCAAAATATGGTAACCCTATTTATACAATTTTGATATTTGTACAAGAGGAAGTTATAAATTCAAAAGTCCTGTAAAGTGTTTCATTCTTTTTTTTTTTTTTCCAAAGTTATTTTCTTCCGTTGTTATACTTTTTGTTCTAGATTATTATTTCATATTGAAATTACAACAAAGATGTCATGTGCAAAAAATTGCGAAAAATATTGTAATATTTTTAACGTCCTTAAAATGTTAATTTTTTTTCTGGCCGGTAGTTTGAGAACCGTTTTTAGCTGCACCCCGTGCCGAGAAATAGAAGTAAAAAATGAATGGAGCTGAGACGGCAAACGTCGTGCGCAGCATTTGTTGCTCGTGTTTCTGAGTTAGTCATGGTCGGGTGGTCGCTGATAGCGTGTCCCCCACATCGATAAACTGTGTCTCTGCCACTGACGTGTTTCTTTAGCTGTGGACTCACCCACACACACACACACGTACTGCTTCACAAACTCAACTGAATTCACGGTAAATATGTGAAATAGTAACCATTGCCCCCCTCCACCATATCCTCAATCTTTCTTATCGACGCGGCACCTTCAAGGTCGTACACACGGCTCAGACGAAACATATAAAAGCTGGTCATAATCAAAATAAACTCTTTTCTAGCCACGTGTTCTCGGTAAAGTCCTGTTTACACTCTGTGGTGGGGTTACAAGCCGCCGTGGAGCATTATGCAATAACCACTACTCGGTTTTCATGGCAGTGTGCTTGGGGTCACGTTGTTTGATAGGTTATGGCGCAACACACTTATGTACTTGGCGGCATCCATAGCACCTTCAATAAATGTTAAATTCCCCACCCCAGAAGATGCCATGCATCCCCATACCATAACATTTCCTCCTCCATGTTTGACTGTAGGTATAATGTGTCGCGACTGCTATTCCGTGTTTGGCCTTCACCACATCCACCGTTTGCCGTCTGAGCCGAAAATATTTAATTTTGACTCATAGGGAAAAATTACAGTATTCCAAAATTGGTTAGGCCTATCGTGGTGCTTGTTGGCAAATAGCAGGCATTTTTGTCGGTTTACTGCAGGAATATGTCGTTTCTTCCTGGCTGCCTTACCATGGCAATTTGCATTATGTAATACATTCCGTACAGTTTTAGTACTTACAGTGTGTGTAGATGTTGGTGCGGTCTCTTCCGCCAAAGATGCTGCACTTCCAATTTTGGTTCTTTACGCGCTAAAGTGACAAGGTGCCGTCGTTCGCGGCACGTAAGCACTTTTGGGCGTCCGGATCGTCGTTTATTTTCTGTTGTCACTGTTTCTTTGTACTTCTTCAGTATGGAAGTGACAGTTCGAAAACAAACTGTGAGGGTTTTCGCAATTTCTCGATAACTCCTGCCTTGCTTATAGAGAGAAACAATTTCTTCGCGTTGCGTCACGGACAGTTCGCGTTTCTTGCGCCCCATTCTGACCACTACCTGTCACTACCACAACATTCTGGCAACTGATGTGCAGGGAACCCGTCTTTGTACGTACAACTGCTGGAGTGGGATAACACGGGTGTTACGAGACCAAACAGGGTTACACCTCCGCTGTATGAATACTTTTTTAACTATCACAATAATATCTTTTCCATTGTGTGCTCGTCCTTCTGACGTTGGTGTGCTATTAACTAGTACAACGAGGCATGCTATTCCGCTCCTGTGTCTGCGTAGGGCTTGTGGCTTTACATTGCCTCAAATACACACGCTAGGACTAAACGTGTGGTCGTATGAATACTNTGTCTGCGTAGGGCTTGTGGCTTTACATTGCCTCAAATACACACGCTAGGACTAAACGTGTGGTCGTATGAATACTTTTTTGACTCACTGTATACCCTAACATATTTCTTTCCTCTTACTTGACTCCATTTCCTCGATTCCGCTGATATGTCTATTGTCACGTGCCGTTTCACTGTTCACGTTAACTCTTACTACAGGTTGTTCACGGTTAAGCGAGCAATTTTGAAATCAACCATTGAAAGAAATCACTTCCTGTTAACTCTATAGATGCTGTTGTACATACTAGGATGCAGTATACACTGGTTCCCAGTTACGTTGGCAGCAATATAAGAAAAATAGTTCCAAGNCTGTTGTACATACTAGGATGCAGTATACACTGGTTCCCAGTTACGTTGGCAGCAATATAAGAAAAATAGTTCCAAGTCTTGTCGTTGTACTGCGGGTGTAATGTTTACATTTATAGGCCATATACTTTGTGTTTTTTTATATTTATACACATAAGAGTACGAAATGGCATACTAACAAAAGTTTACGTTTCTTTTAATTTCAAGTTTTGACTTGACTAACTCATGAATAAAGTCATTAGGCCCTTGACAATGTACATTTGACAAGTGATCAGGCCCGTAACAATANACTTGACTAACTCATGAATAAAGTCATTAGGCCCTTGACAATGTACATTTGACAAGTGATCAGGCCCGTAACAATATATAAGTTAAGACACCCGCCTACCTGGCGCTTGAACTGCGATGCAGTGTGTTTGAATACACGATTCTCTACGAAACTATTAACGGTGCTTCCAATGTGCTGCTGTACGAAAAGAACACACAGTTCAGACGAGGACTGTTGACTACTTTCAAGGCGTCACGCACGCACACCATTTCAGAGCCCTCAAAAAATGGCTAAAGCTCCTTTTTTAAAGTACTGTATCTCAAAATATACTGTACGCGCCAGATATATATATATATATATATATATATATATATATANATATATATAAAACTAGTCAAGGGCTCTGCATTGACTTTCCACTTATAAAATAATAGGGTCACCGCTGAAAGTCTCAAGGTATATGCAGTGCGATGAGAATACTGCACATCAGTTCCGAGCCTTGCCCTTAGCGGCGATGGGGCACTTGATGCACGTTGCAGTGTCGCCCTTACCGCTCCCGCACTTCTTGGCCACAAACGCGGGAAAAAGCTCTTGGTAGGCGGGGCCGCAGTGGTGTAGTAGTTAGACTACTCGCCTTCCACCAAGGGGAACCAAGTTCGATTTCCGGCGGGGTCGCTCCCGGATTTTCGCATTTGGGAATCGCGCTGGACGAAGCAGCTGGCAGGCGGGCTTTCTCGGGGGTATCCCGTTTCCCCCACCCTTTCATCCCGGCGCTGCTCCATACTCACCTCGCTTCACCCCTCATCAGCTCTCAAGACCTCGATGTAAAGAGCCGCCCAAATCTCTTCACTCACTCTAGGTAGGCGGGAGACTTAAGCAGGGTTTTCAATAATACTCAAACTACAGAGAACATCCTATATATTTGCAGCCGGATATACGTATATATATATATATATATACAATGCGAAGGTTTAAAACTTCCATTACAGTCCGGGAAGTTAATCAGAATTATTTTTTACAGTGCACGAACGTCGCTCCTTGAGGGACGTGAGCAGACTGGGGAACTTAGTCGCTCGCTTCCTGCCAGATGCTCGTTGTCACTGGCCCGCCTGTCTCGGCCAGTGGCCCTGATCGCGAAGCAGGGACACGTAGCCACTTGCCGTCCGTTGGCGGCGGCGACGTGTCAAGCGAACGTACGCGCCCCGCGGCATTCCAATAGGCGCGTGTGCCGTGGCAGCCTTTCTATCACATTCGCACTCGCCATTCACAGCAAGTATTAAGTATTGGCGAGTTTGTGAACTCACACCTGATCAACTCAGATGGCTCAATCACATGCCCTGCAGCATTCGGACAAACAAGATTTCATCGATCGGCCACTGATTTTCAACAAAGCATTGCACCAAGTTTACGAATTACAATTTTTAAGTATCATAAAAATTAGTACAGAGTGTTTATTTGCACATGTGTCTGAACTGCCTCGAATAAACCGTTTAATTTGTAGTTCGTTTTGTAGACCTTTTCTCAAATATTTCTTTTAGTATTTTTTTTTTATATTTGCATGTTTACACTGCAAATTCACGTCAGTGCGGTAACTGTGTGAGACGCTTACGTATCTGACAGATTTATTTTGAGGAATAGGATCTAGATGCAGCATTCTGTAGAATCATTTTTAAAATGGGGGTCGTCAGTATTTTTTTTTTAAGGAAATTGCTAATTATCCAGCGCTAGATGTATCATTATTGTGCACGGATAAATATTTCAAAGTGTTGTGCTTGCTGTATTAACCTAGGGCAAAATAAATGCGCAATAATTACCATAGATAGATCGCCTTCCGGTGNAAGTGTTGTGCTTGCTGTATTAACCTAGGGCAAAATAAATGCGCAATAATTACCATAGATAGATCGCCTTCCGGTGACTTTAATAAGTTAATCACTAATATAAAAAAGCCCTAGTCAAAGTTATTGTTAAAAACACACAACATTATACTTCTTGACGTCTTTAAAATAGACTTCTCTCTTTAAGATAGTTTAAATGGAAAGTTAAAATCATTATTGAAAATATTTAACTCAGTACAAACACGAATACTTTAAACTTCTTAAACTAATATTGATAACATTTTTGTAAAACACAGTATTATTAGATTATCTAAGCAACGGCAAGGTTCACCACATTTTTGACATGCGGGGGTCCCACCCGGTAGCGAACACGGTTTACCTCGGTGGGAGGCGAGTAGGCTCACCACTACACCACCGCGGCTCCCTGAACGTCAGAAGGTGACTTACATAGTACAACAACTCGCCAAGCAGCCCTCGACAGAGGTACACGTTCTTTCCTAAGTGCGAGGCGCGTGTTACAAGAACTTCCCAGACATTTATGGAAATGCTGACTAATTCAGCACATTATTCAAATATGTATCGATGTAAGCATGTTTGTGAGTAGCCTGAAAATAAACTGAGCATGCCCGTCTGCTCGCAACATACCGTATTGTTCTCTGCACTGTTGTCATTGCTCGGAGCTCAATTACTGTACCGTGTCTCGTACCTTCAACGATTCGGCTTTGCCACACGTGCGTGACTTACGTCGTAAGCGATATTATATGCTGCCTGCTGTCGTATTTGCTCCTGTGCTTGATTTTAAAAGGCCTAATAAGAGAGCTGATACATTGGCTGTATTGTGGAACCTGCAAGAAATATTCTTGTCAAGTTTCCATACGCCAGTAGCTGGTATCCAGTGGAAGGAAGCTCAGTTAGTCATTAAACGGAAACAGTAATTATGAATTCCGCTCTTCAAACTTGTAACACACACAAAATACACACTCGGCAAAATCTATTATTAAATTATTCAATATAAATACTATTGGTACTTTTAACAGATTAATTCGTAATGGCACCATTTAGAAATTTAGACATTGAGATATTTTAGTAGCAAAGCACCAAACCAAACTGAAAATAAATACTACGAGAAATAATTGTTCGTAGTTTGCCACACCTAACTCGTGCAGTTTTCCCTACTGTCTGGTGTTAAACACTCTTAGAAAAGATGTATAGTTAAAGTGGGCACTATTTAAACCAATCATTGAAAAAAAATCACGGTCCATAATTACACGTTCGTATACTACATTACACTCTGTCACGAAAGCTCCCTAAGAAGTTGGTAGCGAATTTATAAACATCGTTGTTAGACCTGGCTTTGTATGGAGAGAGTAATATGCTTATTGAAGTTAAAGTATTTTTTGTTTTGTTTTATACACATAATAACAGGAATGTGCATGTTATTAACACGTTTACTCTCTTAAAAATTCCTTGGCTTCCACTTGCATGACGCATGAATAATGTGAGACATTCCACACTTTAAGGTGGCCGCCTGGTTGAAGGAATTTTGCACGCCTGAGGCATAAAAGCGTGGGAGCGCTAGGGGCGACCGATACATGCGTATCAACTGTCTCATCGCCTCTACGCGCAAAGCACTGAACTGGCGCGCAGTCTTGCTTTCGATAGCGCGCCTCTATGATACTTTCAGCTGAGGCCCTACCATTTTATGACTCAATAATAAAAATAAAGGTTTGATGCTCGTCCCTATTCCAGTTTTAATATTTTGTACCGGAATGTTCTTACCTAAAAATTACAGTGAAAACTCCCGTTTAAGCCATTTACACTATCACAAAAACCTGCTTTAGAGAGAAATGGAGGAACTGAAAAACGTATGCAGGCGCATAACGTTTCTTAAATGCTATTCGTAAGCAGACCTCACTCAGGCACGTTGGACGGTTTTTTAATAAAACGTTTTCTGNCGTTTCTTAAATGCTATTCGTAAGCAGACCTCACTCAGGCACGTTGGACGGTTTTTTAATAAAACGTTTTCTGCTAGAGCTCTGCACACCGTTCGGAGGCCAACCCAGGCGGCCACCTTACGAAATTATTCGCAAATTTACGACATTAGTGTATACGTATAGTGAGAGCGAGTGGTAACGTTTTTTTCCCAAACGTTCATGGCAGTGATCCTACATTTGCTCAGGAAATAGTCAAATGAGTAGGGAAGTTCCCAACTTTGTACAGTAACGACACTAAACATTCTTATATTTGTAGCCTGATACATGACACTATTTCCATATAGTGTATAGGTTAACAACTTACATTACAATTTAGGAAGTTTACAAGAATTTTTTTTACGGTGCATTGCAATGTTAATCTTACATGTAACGGAAGGATACAAAGTGAGAGGGACATTATATCCTAAGCAGGGCTTACAAAAGTGGTGAATTAAACGTGAACAGCCCATAGCAGACTAGATCTGCAACTCTCAGAAATTAAAAACAAGTGAAGGTAGAGCTCTTGACCCACACGAGCCACTTACCAACAAGCCAAGCGGGCAAGGTGAATCCGCACGTGCAGAAGGGAATGAGAAGAAAAAAAGGAGAAACATAGACGTACCATTTATAGAGTGCCTTGCGGACGGCGAGTGCGATAGGGAGAGAAATATAGAGAGGGGGAGCACAATATAGGCGGCACCGACGTAGAAATCAGGTCGCCGAGGGAATAAAAAAGCACAAAGGCACTAAGACCTCTTGTTAATGGTAGAATTACACCGACACGTCTGAATAATGCAGGGAGGGGTTTCGCATGACGTCTACTGCCTTCTAAGATGCACCAGATTGAATTTCATGTTTCATTTGTACATTGTTCTTCTAATTTCTCTAACTTGAGAAACTAAGATGCCATGTTGTACCTTTTTTATAAGCATGTTCTTAAGTATACTGAAAGTCAAAAACAAATGCCTGATTTTTTATTCCACTTTCTGAAGGAAAGATAGATTATGAGAAAACACTTTCATTCGATTTTTGTTTATGCCTGTCTGTTTTTTTTTTTTTTTGTATTCCCTATCCCCCATCTTAGAAACTTTTGAAGCCATGCAGCTAATTTTACCAAACGCTATACTGTTATAACAATATTGACACTCGGCTTTTACAGTTTTCAACGACGACGAATAATCATTTTATAAATTACACGACTCTTTAATTTTTCGGTGTTGTTTCATATTTCAACAACCATTTATAACGGTATTTAATTAAAATTGGTATGCGTTCAGAGACTCATTTGCTCATTAGACTACTTTGAAAATTAGCTTAGCACGAATAAAAACGAATTCACTATCAAACACAGGAAATACTAAACCGATTCTCGCCAACTCCGCCAGACATGCTGCTATAAGATAGACACAACCAATTTACATTTACTTTCAAAATGGTGTCCTTATAAGTGTTTTAATTTAGTACCCTGTATTTACCGAACCATTATACCTATTCCAACCAAACTTGGTATACTTAGTACTTGTGCTGTTTCGTGAGAGAACGCCAAATTTCCAACGAGTCATTTTATCGGAAAGGAATCCCGACGACAAATTGGGCTTAATACAAGTAATACTACCGATTGTGTGAATTCTGGAACTTTACAAGAATAACGCACCTATCTTCAAATAGACGCTTTCTTAGCCTATTTTAATCTGACGTGCGTAGTTATTTTGTGTGTATTTCTTCAGGATGCCAGTGCACCCCCCCCCCNATTATGATTATATATTTATAAGGATTGTTGTTCTTCTTTCCGTTATTACACATTGTATCGAAAAATTACACCACTCGCTGTTTTCTTAGGAGCTCCTTATACATTTCGGTCTGATTCACCACGGCGAAAAATTTACGATTGCAAGCGGAGCAAACTCCGGATTATGACACGTGTGAAACGAGGCGGAAGTAGATGGCCGATGTGTTCTCTCGGGGTATTCCAGTTTACAACACAGTTTCATTCCTTTGTATCTCCATCTTAACTTCGTTTCACCATATGCGGTAAAGACAAAACTGCTGTGTTGAACACCACGCATATCTCTTTCACAATCGTTCTCACATTGTTCTGATGCTACCTGTTCTGCCCACTATTTCACTATGCGTGCCCGTACCATATAAAATGTTCCCTCTCTAAAAATAAATGACTGAAATTTTATCACAGACATTTACTCTTGATATAATTGAAACTTGAGGTCAGTTTTATCAGACTTCGCGTAGAGTTTATGTAATAAAAATAGATATCACATCATTTCTCTTCCTCGCAAAACTCTGGAATCCCCAAAATTGATTCGAGGTTGCAAGCAGACGTGATAAAGTGTCAGGATGTTTTTTTTTCTCGCTAAATTCCTATTTTAACCTGGAAGCCAGTTTTCCGTATCGACCAGACGTCAGCGCGATGTAGAGTCGGCGACGGCCGGCCGACAAGGGGTTGGGGGAGGAGGTTGCGGGATGCCGAAGAGCGTTGGAGGGGGGAGGTTCGGCGCGAGTGTCGAGGAGGGTGGCACACACCTCACGGTGAATAATTGACCCCGTCCAGGCGGCGCGACACCACCCCGTACAGCTGGCTGGTACTCTTCAACCAACCCCGCGCTCCAGCAACCCTCCTCGTCCGAGCTTATCGATTGCAGACATCACCGCCTCCTCGAGGTCCCGCCTCAGCCACACGACGACGCTCTCTACTCGCTGCTGTGGCCCCTTCTCCCCTCCTGCCACCCGCGTGGTCTGCTACCGCTTCTGTGTCACTCATGCTGGACTTGCATTCGGGAGGACCCGGGTTAGATT
>NQII01001740.1:320890-372330 GCA_002778355.1 Clitarchus hookeri
GAGGCCAAGGGAGGCAGTCCCCTACCCCTTTCTCAACATGTTCCACTTGGGGACGCCAAAGACTTCACAAGCGGGTGCCACAATAAACCAATGTAAAGTAGTTCAAGATTCAGACTTTACGCATATGTTTACTAAAATAATGGAGATAGTAAATTTAAATAATATAATTGTGATGTAAAATACGTAAATAGGAAACACTTTGTTAGTAAATATTAATATTATTTATTTCAAAACTATGTTTTTAGAAAATGTGCTTTTTCAAGCACCAGGGGTTCCAGATTTTCTACAAGACCTTGCCACCCCCCTTTCCCCTTCAATACAGAAAGATTTTGACCACCCATTCCTGCACCTCCGGTATTTTTTTTTCTTTCCGAAATCACTGCAAGTGTAATAGCAGAGTTGTTCCTTGATACAGATCTTGGCCTCTTTTATAATTTTCCTAATCGCGCGAACCAATGGTCTCTGACTCTGTCGTCGAAACGATAAGCTGAAAGAAAACAATCTCTACTGATAATAATGCGCACAGAGTACAACATTTGTTTATTTTACGAACAATGAGTTATCATAAGTTGCACGAGATTGTTATTGTAACACTAGAAGTAAACTACAGAAAATTTTTATGCACATCACTCCGGAATGTGTAAAGCTAATGTTGAATATGGACAAGCAAGTACTGTACAGTTAGTGTTTATTGTAAAGATGGAGAATCATTAACTATTGTGTATGTTTATTAAAACATCATGCTGTAAATATATATTATTATACTTGTGGGTTAACAGGAACAATTTTAGCAACTATTTTACAAAGAATTATTAGTAAAACGCACAAAAATACTTATACCGTGCATGGAGCGTGTGCCTTAAAGACGTGTTACGTCGACTGGGTGACGACCTTTCGAAGTGGCGGCACCTGTAGCTGCCCGTCGTCGTCGTCCAGGAAACGTGACATTAAATGAGGCGCCAAGATAGAGCGGCGATGGAGTGCAAAGGGTGGGAGAAACGGGAGAACACAGATAAAACCCGCCGGCCAGCACAGCAACGCCCTCCNGAAAACCCGCCGGCCAGCACAGCAATGCCCTCCACGTTTCCGTCACGTGCGGAAATCGTGGCGAGACCCTGCCGAGGATCGAACGTGGCGAGAATCCGGTGCGCCAGCCACCAGAACACAGCTCTGTAGAGTAGCCGACGCAAGTGGACATAATCTCAAATACGATATAAACAAACTAGGCTCACTATATTATTCTACCACAGTCAATTATTTCGAGGACTGACTGACGCCTTGGGTGTATAGAGACACGCACTACGGCGACTTTCTATAAGGTTGTGGCTTTGCGCCTTGAGAGTAGGCAGCCACACACTACAGCGTTCGCGAACTTCCTGACTGTACTAAATAGTCCATTCGCTGTTACTTCCAACTTTTCTGAAACCCTGCTGAAATTCTACTTTCAGGATATTCCTCCCCCTCATGCAAACAAAGCTTAACCAAGTCTGGAAAATTACCCAAAAATGACAACACACCGTATTCGTGCGCACTCAGCGTAATAATATCTTGTATAAGAACTATTTATTTCTGGGCATTACCAAAACATGTATTTTCTCTCTATTTTATTCGTTTTAATTGTAAAGGAAATATTATAATTTACGTATAGAAAGAATAAGAGCAAATATTCAATTTAACCAAAGATAGGATATTTTTATGTTTACACGCGTATAAAACGCTTGTCATGCATGGCGTGATTCAAAATGTGTGAAGAAACCGCGAATAGACTACATTTGTTGGTTTCATTGTAGTAGAGAAAGATTGGGCTCCAGTGTCCTTGAATGAAACATCACATTTACATCTATGCTATCCTTGAACAGTTAAATGAACGTGTTGGCTTCCTCGGCGAATGGGATGGGACTGTCTGCTACCAGCCAACTGTGCAACTATGGCCGCGCCTATGCAAGTAGGCACAGCAGTATACAACGGTCTCTCAAAACACCGCGGAACTACGTTTAGTCGATGGACGAAACGTTTCTGCCATTCGTTGCCCAACTTCTGCGAGTTCGCCGGCATGCATATTTCAGAAACACTCTCTCGTATCCGTCGAGGTTTTCGACCGCGTGAAACTAGCTTCCTGCCATGTCGTGGTTCTCGCCTGCGCATTCGTGATACGGCAACCACTGCGCACTCTGCTGTTTTGATTGTTTACCAGCCGTTACCAGACTGGGATGAGCGTAAGGTGTGTAGGGCATGCAGTTAAGGTGTCTTGTATTTTTGATATTTATCAAGGCGACAGATGTGAGGACAGCCTATTTGCAGTAAAGAGAGTTTGCAAGGTATGCTGAAAGATGCGGGAGTGGAGTAAGGTGACACAGACGCCATCGGGAAGCTCGCGAAGAATTTGGTACGGGCTGATGATGACTCGGAGACCTCAGGAGGAGTATCTACACCATACATGGGTGAGCCAGCTCCATTGTTGAAATTATTGCGTCATTTACCAAGTGACCTTCAGAATATATTGCCATGTTTGAAGGCACTTAGTTTACAGAGAGTTATAAATTTTCTTGTTGAATTGGGGAAGATAATCAGACTTAATGTCTGTGAGAGGCAAATAGTGTATGCTGCCTTGTTATTTCGGGTTCCCGATGCATTGCAGTGTATCTGAGGGAAGGCCATTTAAGAGAATTGGGAACTGACTCATTTAAATAAGGCATTATTAGTGCGAGTCGGGTCTGAAGTAGCCATTGTGCACATCCGTGTGAAAATTCTTGATAGATATCGGAAAAAGGAGGAAACTTTGCAAGACTTTGTGGTAGATCCGTTGCGGCTCGTGGAGATATTGGGCAGCCCTTGTGATGGAAGTTACTTTGCAGAAGTTATGTTTCATAACTTATCTCCTCAATAGAGTAGAATTTTTGTTTTTTCAAAGAAGCCAAGTACTTTTGCTGATCTTTTGGAATTAGTATCTAAGTATGTGGGATAATGAATCATAGCACTTAGCATTGTTTTCACGGTAAGAAACATACGGATGTAGTTTCTGTCATTGAGAGGGTGGACAAGGGAGATAAATATAGGAAAGAAATGCAAGGAAATTAGCATACCATAGGCAAAGGGGAAACTGACGAACATAAAGGGAGTGAGTAAGAAGAAGGTAATTTGTTATAAATGTAAAAAGGAGGGTCATATTCGGCGGTTTTGCCCGGTTTTGTTGGAGTCCAAGAATAAAGAGACGGGAAAAAAAAGGTTGTATGTTTCTTGTGTAAAGGGGAAGGGCATATTCAATATTGTTGTCCCTCCTTACAAAAGCCAGCGGGCATAAATTATGTAAATTGTGTAAATGCCAGGAAACGGGAAGGATTGTTGTTTGTTTCAGTGTTAGTGGGAACAAGTACTGTTAGAGCTTTGCTTGATTCAGGAGCTTCCACATCCATCATGAGTACTGCTTGCTGAAATAATTTAATGAGAGGAAATCATTTAAGGACTATTGTGGTAAGTAAAGGGCAACAAATGGTGTTTTATGTAGCTGACGGATGGTCTATTATTTCATTCTCAACCAGATGAAGAGACCCCATACTTTGTTTTATTTTAACTGTTTAAACTAAATAATTGCGCGTTTATGTAAAACGGCATCTAATATATATTTTTTTTAATAAAATAATTATAACTTTTTATTACTACTTTTATTTCAGGGTTTCTAGACGGGTACTGATATTTCATATTTCGTTACGACGTAGTTTAATTGATAACAAAAATAGGAAATATGAAATTCATTTTTTTTTTATGGCATCACGCGTGTTTCACGGACCAGGCTGTTATTTGGGTTTGCTGTCCACCTTCAGTGACGCAAAATAGTTCTTTGTCAAAACTACACGCATCTCTTATGTCAATCCTTTTAAAAATATTGATTCACTATAAAAATCCACACTTCCATAAAACATAAATAAATATTATTTATGAAATTATGTGAGTTTTATATTTAATATTTAACCGTTAATATTTTTATAACATTTTTATGTCGATTGTGTTTTCTAATGACAATTTAGTTTCCGCAGAAATTTGTAGAACATTTATCTGGAGAAAGAAAAATGTAAATCATGTATCATTACTGAACGTTGTTTAAGGGAGAAAATATCAGATGTGAACCTAGTCAGTACCCGTAATAAAGCTCAGATAAGGAAACGCCTTGTATAATAAGGGTTGCCTGAGCTGTGTAGCCTTTACGCAACCCAGCATTCAGAACAGTTCCTCTTCTTATCGCGCTGGAACAATTGTATTTCCTTATCCGGCCAATGGCTAGTAAGTAGCGCATGCACACGAACACAAATATCTGACGAAAGTCGTAGACAAAAAAAAAAAGTATATCCCGAGCAAAGATGAAGAACTTACTGTCAGAATTCATCACAGAAATATATATATAACAAGCTAGGATTTTAGAAGATGTTTTTCCCGATGAAATCTATATCTTTGAAGAAGTTGTTATCGTATATTTTCCTGCTGACTGATTGTCGGTGATTTGTAAGAAAGCTGTTCGATCAGTTAGCCAAGTATAATAACGGGCATCACTCACACAGAATGTCTCGAATAACTGAGCACAGAAAAAGTGGATACATTAGGGTCGTTGAAAATTTCTGATAAATGTTTGGTTCAACTCAGCTCCGCTTTTTAATTTTAAATAAACGTAAGCAATTTAAAAGTCAAGAAATATACCACTTCGAGTGGCTTTAAATTTTTTGCAGTGCAGTACGAAGTTTCAGACAGTTTTAAGGTAACAATTTGGCCTGTGTTGATCATAACAGCACGCGAAGGAAATGGATCTGGAAGCTCCGAATTTCCACAGTAGTTCTGCTCTACCTGGGATTGTAGGGAAAACAGAGAACGAAAGAGAAAGAGAGAGAGAGAGAGAGAGAGCCATGCTCGTTAGTACGAACTCACGAGTAATTAACGGGTGCAGTTACGGTTATGGAATTGGTTTCTAACGAGACCTTCTTAAGCGCGAATCCATTTCCGATATCAGCCCAGAAATAATTACAGGACGCAAATTGTGAACGAGCTGTTGTTTCCTTTATGTTGCTCTGATGAGACTTTGAGAGGCGGCATCGTTTCTGCGAATGCAATTTATTAGCTATATCACGTAATCTGGTTACGAGAGTTTGTTTCAAACGTTTCGTCGTATATGCGAAGCCTGTGGTTTGGTTGTGTTTTGCTAAATTACACGTATATTTTTACTGCACGCATGTCACACGATAACTGCGTATTACAATCCTACGAGAATTGTATTGTCCCTCTTTCATCCACCTTCCCTCGCAAACAGTAATAAAATTACAAATTAGTACCCATCAAGGCGAACCGGGTTCGACTCCCGGCGGGGTCACTCCCGGATTTTCGCCCATGGGAATCGTGCCAGATGATGCCGCTGTTCAGCAGGTTTTCTCGGGGATCTCCCGTTTCCCCAACCCATGCATTCTGGCATTGCTTCATATCNTGATGCCGCTGTTCAGCAGGTTTTCTCGGGGATCTCCCGTTTCCCCAACCCATGCATTCTGGCATTGCTTCATATCCACATTCATTCACTGTCATCGTCTTTCTAGATATCGTTATTAAGAGCCGCCCAAACGTCTCCAATCTCCTACAAATTAGTTGCTACTTATATCTTCCTGAGGGACATTATACATTTAAGAACACCCATCGACAAACATAACCGTTTTCGTGACTATTGTGTGCAAGGAAAATTCCTTCCTAGTTTGATGCCATTTTTAGCCACGCCTTATTTGTCACAAATACATATATGTATTCTGTACACACGAGTATAGGCTATTCATGGTAAAATGAGCAATTTTTGAAGCCCTCTCATTTTGAATAATAGTCAAAAAATATATTTTATTGTAGCATTAGACGTTAACGTTCAAATCCGGTGATTATATATAAATATATACATATATTTATATATACACTGTGTTATTACTTACATGGCAATATTTATTTTAAAAAATGGTAGGACAAAAAATGGTTTGTAGAAAAAAATTTACCAGAACGTCAAAAGTGCTCACTTTACCATAAACAGCCTATAACATTATACAGAATGGTGCGGAATTTGACCGATAAACGTCGTGAGGTGATACACAATGCTTAATCCAGTAGGATATATACATGGCACTCTCCACCTAAACTGAATATCAAGAGAAATATAAACTCTTGAAAATCTAAATTTCAAATTGTACTTTTGTGAAATATCGGAAATTAACTGAAATTAAATTACAATTCTCCGAACATTGTTTTATGTTATCGGGATCTTCGCCTTAAGAGAAAACTCTCAGTAATACGTCCCACCGTAATGAAAAATCCACAGGGGTGGCCACCCTCTTATTGCATACAAATTTTTTACCGTCAGAAATTATGAACGTTTGGTGTTGGTTTATTGAGCAGTATGACCTATGTAACAAAAATGGGCCTTCTATAGCAACTTCCCAGGACCAACAGTTTTTGTGTGCAACGTATCCAAAATCTTTCAGCGGCAGTCATATAGTATGAGGCAAATACCAATACTTTCTGCAGGCGATCACACACCGACTGTCGCCAGAAACATACAGGCAGCTTCAGTACTGTGCGTTTGTTACTGTATGGTACATGTTGTTTACAGTAAGTGTTAAAACTGTCCTCCGCCATCATCTGTGCAATAGGCACAGCAGGATGCTATAGACGCCTGTTGGTAGTATTACCTACGAGCTAGACATTACATCAGAAAACTGAATCCACAAAGATCTATGTAATTACACTTAGTGGCGTGTGGTGAACTGTTGCAAGGTAAGCTGGCGTTAGCTCTGTGCTGTAGCATGTTGCTTGCTAGTTAACACTTCCAACACTAAAACGTAGCTCGGCAGCTGACACCACTGGACGTGTGTAATGGGTCCCTTGCTGCTCGCTCGTGAGTGGTCGGAATGCAGTCAGTCTCTCCAGGCTGCACGGTGGCTACTGACTCCTGCTGCGGGCACCGAGATTGAACAGCAGTGAGCAAGCACCAGCTTACCTTGCAACACTTAACCACACGCCACTGGTCGAACTGTTAATCGTTAAATGCGATAAGAGATACAAGTTGTACAGAAGCTTGTACAGAACCATTGATTTTTGCGTATAATAAATATATTCCTGGGTGTAGCGCTCCATTACAATCGGATGTAGCTTGTCGGTCTTACCACAGTTCTTCTTTAATGGACAAATAACGCCCGGTTAATGAGTTGAACATTTAGTTAACACCCTCCCTCCTTATATGTTGCTGTTCTGAGCTCTCGAACACGCCTTGCATAGTTCTGAGGTCCCTCATTTGTTAAGCATACTCGCGATACGGTTGGAAACCCTCGCCTACATCCTGTCCACGACGCGACGGTTACGAAGTTTGAGACGTCGCTAGCTACGCTCAAGTGTCGTCGAGAGGCAGATTAACTTAAGAGGCACCTCCAGTATCGGGAGTTCTTCATCTGAACAAGCCGAGTGAAGCAGGCGGTGGTAACTCGCAGGACCCGCATTCGGGAGGACCCGAGTTCGATTCCCGGTGTGGCCATACTGATCTCGGTTTTCGGTGGTCTTCAGAAATCACTCCAGTCGAATTATGCCGGCATTGTTCCTTAAAACTGACATGGCTAATTACATTGTCATTACTGCTTGTCTGAGCTATTTTGTTACGTCCCTAATGACCTACCTGGTAGGTCCTTCATACTCTTAATGAGGGTTGTTGGGGACCTTTTGTTCATCGTGGTACAGTTAGTTCCACCATCGCTCCATTATTGCAATCTTGCTGTGCTGCTTGTGCGTCACGTAGAGCGGCCGGCAGTCGAACTGATAACACGTTAATTACAAAAGTGCTATCAATAAATTGCAAGTGGGTGTGTGTTTTTNAGCGGCCGGCAGTCGAACTGATAACACGTTAATTACAAAAGTGCTATCAATAAATTGCAAGTGGGTGTGTGTTTTTTAAGGGTGATCCTGAAACTTCAGCACTCATTCGATTGGGGGGAAGCCTCAATTGGTTTATAATTAAGTCACCNTTTTTAAGGGTGATCCTGAAACTTCAGCACTCATTCGATTGGGGGGAAGCCTCAATTGGTTTATAATTAAGTCACCATGATGATGGAGAAGCTGAAGGGCATGGGAAATAACTTTAATGAAACCAGTAGATTAAAACAAGTTATGTTCACGCGTAGAAATGCGAATAAAAATCGGTAGAAAATTACAGATTGTGGGTACTGAACATTAAAAAAAAATTAGTATCTTCAAGTCTCCATAAGCCCGTTAACGAGCTCTCTGTGTGTCATCCACAGAAATGAGCAAGTTACAGATTTTGACAGAGTTGAAAATCTGAGGCCTTTAAGCACGATGGTGGTGAAATGAGAGGTAGATGCAGAAGTGGCAAAATGTTATGGTATAGGGTACAGGAGTCCCTCGAAAAAACCTGCCATCCAACGGTAACGTCCGCCACGTTTCCTAAGGACGAAAATCGTGAGTTACCCCGCCGGGAATCGAGCCCATTCCACCGAGGTAGGAAGCGAGCAGACTGACCACCTCACCAGCGAGCGAATTCGCTCTGTCTACCCACTCCAGAGTTTTTTTTGCGTGTTGCTATATTTGTATGTTTTTGACTAGGATAGGTTTATGGTAACTAAATATTAAATTTGTATAAAAGACTGAATAAAGATTTAATTTAATTAGCGCAAAAGATAAAGTCCATTCCCGTGTACTTCTAACATTTCTGANTAAAAGACTGAATAAAGATTTAATTTAATTAGCGCAAAAGATAAAGTCCATTCCCGTGTACTTCTAACATTTCTGGAGCCCTGCCTAGGTTCTACTTTCATGATATTCCTTCGCCTGATACTAACAAAACTTAAGCGAGTCTATAAAATTTCACCAAAGGGGCAACGCACCGCATTCGTGCGCATTCAGTGCGATTATATTTTGCATAAGAACTATATCTTACTGGGCATTACCAACATACCTATTTTCTTTCTGTTTTGTTCATATTAATAATACCTGAAATATTGTAATTGGTAGATAAAATACAAGTAAGAGTTCACTTTAAACAAAAATTATGTACCTTTATACAAGTATAAAGTGCTCGTGAACACATTGAATATTAAGGAAATAGCCATGCAAGTGGTACACAGAGCGATTTTTCAAAAGATATGATTAAAAAAGGGCGAAGAAACCGCTAACAAACTATAGTTACGATAAATATAACCTTTTGACGAGGGAGGCCCCAAGACATTTCAAGCCACTCAAATACAATGTAGGACTAACCTGCTCTGAAAAAAATATTTTGTGGCTCCCACAAACTTTTTTTTGTTGGTGTTCACCTTATGTCAAATTTTTGGTGGGGAACATATTTTTTTATTTGTCACCGCTGAACATTTGTGCCAACTATAAATTTATTTTATGGTGAATTCAAGCAATTTTGTTTCAACCTCAAAAAATTTTTGGCAAGGTTAATTCCAGCAAAACGTTTTGTGGCCGCCACAAAATAAATAAATATGTTTATTATTTATATAAGAGTATATAGATGTAAAATTATAAGTATATATTTAAATATACTTTTCAGTGCATCGTTTTTGTAGGTTAATTGTTATGTCGAGAAGCGACGACCGGTACGCCAAGTCGAAGCTGCATCTTGAGGACTGATCTTGGCGCGGGTCCACAGGCAGGTCTCCTTTCATGTCGTTGCCAAGCGTTACCTGTATATGTAGTTCCGTAGTGGCGCAATTGTCCTCCCGAATACTGTGCTGCCGGGAGGAGATATCCGATAGCGCTTCGTTGCCACGTCTTGCAAACTATAAAGGCGGCGTCTGACTTGTAACATGATGCTGTGACGTAATGTTCATGGCGAGTATTACATTATTTTTGGCTCTGCAATTGCTCACTGCGGATATTTGACTGAAAAGTGCTCCACTTTCCAGTCAGTCGATTCATAGATGTCCGACCTACAAATTGCTAGTGCCGTTGTTATTGTAATGGTGTATAACTACTTTAAGTTAAAGAATAAAAACAAAAACCGAGTTGCTAGACTTATCTATTTACAGGAAGAGTGGTATTAATGAATATGTGATACTGTGATACCGTAATACTGTGAATCCTAAGAACCCTGCAAGATCGGTTTTTTTTCTAACAATGCTCAATAAAATATAACATTTTCTTTCGAGGCTATTCCACTGTTGTTTCCGCTTGTATGTAAGCTTAGAAACAATAAACACAGTACGCACTTCTAGAAGGCCCAAGGACGACTACTAGGTGGATGTAATACATACGTTCGGAACGAACGTATCGCGACCTGCGCTGACTTGTAATGTAATAATCAAATGGGTTTGTAAAAACAAAAACCGGCACTCTAACTGGAGCACTATTGCTTGAATCGAGCTGCTCGGTTCGCCGCTCTCTTATCGGCACTGCTGACTACCAAATGCTCGAGTTACATCGCGTTACATTACAACATAATTTTTTCCAGTAAGTCGCCGCCTTAAAGGCCCTGTCATACTATCAAATTTATTGCGTCAAACTGCTTAAAATAAAGTTGGTCACTAAAATATAATGCTTATGTTGCCAGCGGAACGTCAATATCGCCGCCATATTTGTCTGGAAAAGTTGGATAACTCTTAGTTTCCATCAAACATTTTGAAAACTGGACGAGTTCTAAATGTTTGTTTATGTTTGAGGTGCTAAGCCAGTCAGAATCGTGCATGACAAATATTTGCCGTTTCCGACGTCACAAAACTTTAAACTGGCGAAACATCTCTGGAAAAGAAAAAAAGGTTGTGAAGGTAATTCATTTATATAAAAGCTGTGAGCATGAATATTATTTGAAGCGATTATTTTCACAATAGTATTAAGAACTCGGAAGCATTAAATTGCATTGTGTAGGTAACATACATGATAAATAAAATTTAAATTTACTAAAGACGTGAAAATATATCACAACATTCGTTATTATGTTTCTTCCTGTTGCGGACTGCAAGGAAACAAAACCGCAGTATCCCACTTTGAAAATAATTTCAGAATAAATATCCGTACTTGATCCTCGCAATAAGAAAATATTAATGTGACACATTTCCATGCATTCAAGATTATTTTTTTTTTTTCAAGCAAAAATGTTAAGGCCATATTTTGTCTTCATATATGATTCTGAAATACGAAGGATTTGAATTCGAAAACTTGACAGTGTGACAGGTTCTTAATAGTTGCAATGCCATTTGGTTTCTTTAACTGGCCTGGATGCCGACGCGCTGCAGTTCCCTCGACTTGTCAGCGTTGACATGATTCACGACCAAATACTAAATATGAGGTATACCGATTATAGTCTTCTGCGCATTTACCCATCATTGACCTACCCGAAGCCAATACAACTGTCAAAGTCACATGATCATAAATGATGCATGTATTTGTGTATATCTTAATTTTCAAAATACAAGACTTTTCACATGACTAAAACACTTTTATCTATTTGAATCTGATCTAATTGCACTGAAAATTAGTTCGATAAAGTATGCAAACATTTCAAATATAATTTGTTTTCATAAACAGTGTTCAAACCGCAACTCCTGTCAACGTCGTTTATGACAGTCGTATAGGCAGAAAAGCAGTACAATGTTGGGCCACGCACCTTGGGCGCGTACTCTACACCATTATTCTTAGAAGCTATTCACGGTAAAGTGAGCACTTTTGAAAGCCCTCTCATTTGGAATTATAGGCAATACATATATTTGATCTTAACCTTAGACGTTAACTTCCACGTGATGTGGAATATACCACCATGTTTATTACTTACATGGCTATATTTATTTAAAAAGGTGGTTAAAGAATTAAATCTGGCTGAAATGAAAAAGTAACTAGGGCTTCGAGACACTTTGCCATGAACAGCCTATATTGTTTGATGACAGCGCGTTTGTTGTGTTGGCAGTTCTGGGCGGCGTACGTGCCGTGCGAGTCGCAGTTCAAGGACGCCGTGCAGATGACCCTCGAGCAAGTGGACGTGATACGCCGCCTCACGGACAAGTACAGCCCCCAGCTCACGCTCTGCATCTCGTCTGGAGGTACTGCTCTTCTTCTTCTTCTTGTTATTATCGTTGCATGCCACGGTCATCCCACTCACAACCTGCTGGTCACCTCAAGTCCCGTTTACACCGGAGCGAAAGAAGCGAACACGTGCGAACGAACATAAGTAAGGTTACTTCTACTACAAGTTGGGATGATTTATGTTTAAAGTTTGGCAAAGGGAAAATTTCCGCCACTAGGTAGGCGCTTGGGTCGGCAAGGTACCAGATTTTCTCTACTTTTTTGTTTCAAATAGGATGACTGCAATAATCATAAATCAAATATAATATAACTTCGTAACTAAGTTAAATCTTTCAGTTTTATTATTCATGTAGCTAAAAGTTTTAATTAAAAGTTACGTTTCGGGTCACTGCGCACCTAGTGGTGGACGTTTTCCCAATGCCGAATTCTTCCATAAGAAATCACGTTTTGTTCCCAACCTGAGTGGAATATACCATGAGCGAACCATTCGCACATTTTTGCTACCACTCGCTCGTGTTCGATTCGGAGCTGTTCGCCCTGGTGTAAACGAGACGCGAACACGGAACATGAGCGAGCACGCATATTTTGATGCTTCGATGAAAAACCGACATGGAATGCGAGCCGAACTTGAACGAACACGGACGAAGGGTGCTTGTTCGCGCTCGCATACTGTGCTGTGTTCGTTGATGCTCGTTCGCAGTGTTCACTTCTGTCTGTTCCAGTGTCAACGGGGCTTGACATTGCTGGCCGCACTTCATTTTCGTGACATTCATCACCATTAAATTTTTATTCCCTTCTGTCTTTTAACTGTTTTCGCAAATCTCTTGCGTTCATGCTTTCATTTGTTCGTTTTGCCGATTTCTTTTATGCTTTCCTTCGTTCCTTCTTTACGTCGTTTGGAACTGCCTGATTCTTTTTGGCCGTCTCTATGCGCTCACAATTTGAACTTACACATGTAGAATAAACTTTTACTTATTATCTCTCATTTATTAATCTTGTGTAACCTCCTGTCTTGAATGATCGAGTTTATAGTTCTCTCTGTTCGCAATATTCTCATACATCTTATCATCACGTCAGTTTTAACTGCTTCGACTTTCCTCTTACTATTCTTAATGAGCGCATATGGACTGATCACCCGTGGTATGTTTGCGTTAGTGTAAGGTTAATAAAATCTGTCACATAAAGCCCTAAATTTGTTTAAGCTATCTTAAACTGTAATTAACTTTGCACCCTTTATTATATAAATTTAATGGGTAATACTTTTTGGGACATCAATTAAAAAGGCGTGAGAAAATATTCTATTTCGTAGTAGAAATGGGTTGATTATTAAGACGCTTTGTGTAACTGATTTTGAGAATCAGGTAGTAATGAAAGTTCAAACACGTACAGCATATGTTCGATTTCATAAAAAAAACACGTTTTATTGATTTTAGTACATATTTTATTGTAATTTAATAATGCGTGATAAAGCAGTTATCTACAATATTTTTCTGCTGCTTTGTTGATACTTATTATACATCCTGGAGGTACTTCGCTTAATTGCAGGATCTGCGGAAACCGTTATAAATGAAAAGAAAATAACAAACCTGCTCAAACACTCAATGTAGTAATGATGACAATGTCGTTTCATGGACTCTCATTCTTTTTTCCAGTAATCCTTTATGTTTACGCTCCATAGAGCTAGGTACTTTAGATAATACTACAGAGAGTACGATTTTAAGAGTTGAAATTGTTTTTCGGGTCTCATAAATTCTATTATCTTCTACCAGTATAAATAGGCAAATATGCAAAAAAAAAAAAAAAAAAAGCGTCCGTATATCGGCAACGCAAATGATAAATTCTGTTATCGGAAGTTCAGTACGCTTGCACGACCGTAACGTAACGCAGACGAATTTTCAGTACACCGAAGCCATTCCCGCTGTGCCTCCCTTCTTCTTCGTGTTGTGTGTCAGTGCTTTTATTTCGTGTCCACCGGTGTGGTTCCACTGCTGATCCTCCGGGTGCTTTCCTATGCATTCTGTGTTTCGTTTCTTTCCGTTTTTCGGTTTCCATGCCGTGGTTTTCTCTCCCTCCTGCTGGGCGTTTAGCTTTCTTCGTTTTCCTTGCTGCAGTTGTTATTCTGTGCTCTTTGCTTCGTTTGCTGTGCTCTGGGTTTTCCTTTTTCCCAGAATGGGCTTTTCTGTTCTTTCTGTTTGCATTTGCCATTGTTTTTCTCTTTGCGTTCAACCCGAGAGAGCCCTTGTGGCCGGGACGGGACTGCTGATCTGTGCTGTTCGGCTGGTTTACGGCCTCTGGTTTCTTGCTGTTGGTCTTTTATCTTTAAAAAAAAAATCCCGTTTGCTCAGTAACTTGTAATGCGCAGAGATAAAATATACGTGTGTCCGAACGTTATAATATCTAATCACATGTTCGTGGGGTAAACTTCCTAACCGGGGACGGCAAAGTGTGCATGGACTATGAAAATTCCAGGTTAGAATCCCCACTGAGCCATACATTTTATATAATGTTTTATAATAAAATTTAAATTAGTTTAGTTTGTAAGCCATTCTCCGATCAGTTTCTTAACATAAAGCATGGCTGTTAAGAGTCAATAGTTAAAACAATTAATAACTTTTGCCCGTGTGTTTGTATTTTGAGTAAAGTAACTATTTTTGTTTTAAATTTATCAAGACCTAAATTTTAAAGCATGAAAGACTTTTTTTATAGATAACTGAACTTTTATTCGGGAGAACCCAGTTTCGATTTCCGGCACAGAAATTCTGGTGTTTTTTATTTCGTGGTTTTCCGAAATCACTCCAGGCGAAAAATCCAGGCAGGCCAGGGTTAATTTCTACCCCATTTTGATTCTCGGAGCAAATGACCTCGTCTATAACGATACAGCTGTGGACGAAACGCCATTGAAAACTTTAACATCTGGCTATACGTTTCTGTTTCTTTTACGGAATCACCAATAAACGATACAAACATACTTTTGAATTGCGACAAATGAAAATTGGGTTTGCAATCATTGAAAAAAGTAAATTTTTTTATGCAAGTCGCTATGCGTCACACAGAAATTTAATTTTAGCACCTGTGCCTTTTACATTAAAATTTAATTTCTAACAGTTTGGAAAACTTAATTGGTTTCATTGTTTTTAGTTGTCGATTCAAGCGCGTGTGTATTTTTCAACGTGACATTCGATTGACAAAATGAAAATCGTTTCACAGAGAAATAGATCCACGTATTTCTTGCACATAATATCTGACTGATTATTGGCAAAATGACTGCTTGACTCTTTCAATTTCTACTTTTGGAAATCGGCATTTCAAGAGCGCGTTATCAGTTCCATTGCGTCATGACCATTTCCGTTACAATGTTTTGATAAGCAGACGAATTGTCTAAATGTAAAGTCAAATGCATAAGTTTTCAACCGTTTAATGGCATCAAATCACACACAAAAATGGGGCTGCGAGGGTGTAGTAGCCAGACTACTCGCTTCCTACCAAGGCGAACCGGGGTTCGATTTCCGTCGTGTTCACCACGGGATTTTCCCAAGTGGATAACGTGTCGGACGTTGCCGTTTGTCGGCGGGCTTTATCGGGCCACTTAACCTTGCATTCCGCTGCTTGCTTCATATACACCTTACGCTACCCTCATCAGCGCTCAAGACCTCACTGGTATTGTCTGTCTCATGTAAGTTGGCGAGATTTTGACAGTCGATGAGTGGCAATTGACGTGTACGAAACAAACAAAGTGCAATTTACAAAATACTGTATCAGCTGATGCACAAACGAACGCAAGTTAATATTACGTTGGCTATTCTGAGTGCACTGCCGACGCACACCAAACAAGCAGAAAATACGCGATAAGAAAGAGTTCCTAGATTAATTAATACGTTTTATTTTACGTGGTTACAAAGCAGTGGTTGTAAGTGTTACAAACCAAACTTCGTGATAAAGTAGTAATGTATATTTGTTCAAAATTAAATGCACAATAAATTAATCCGTATCCAAATGAAACACAACTTCAAAACCTTTTTCACATCGTATCCCCACTCTACATCCATGCTTTCCATACATGCTAGATATTAATTCCAAAAGCATATAGAAATATAGCATAATATTGTTGAATTATTTTTTATAATAATTTGACGAAATATATTTCAAATTTGTGTCATTCCAAGCCAGTAATAGAAGAAAATTCTACTTAAAAAAAAAAACGGGATCAAGAGCTGGCCAACGTGCTGCTACCTGTTGAGCAACGCAAACTGCTCACACCTCGCCCTGTCATGCCATGCGCGCCATCTGTCTGCTCTTTTCCGAAGTATTACCAGCCAGAAAAGAATAGCTTTCTTGTGTAATATATAACAAATTTACGTACATATACCAATAGTTTTATTTGTCCGCGAGCTCTGCAAACATTTTTTAAGTAGCATATATTTCGTGTACAGCGATTTTGAATACTAGTAATTTATATTCGGCCGGCAATCGCTCGTCTGCGTAAATTATACTCCATATTGTTCTCCCGAAAACGCATTTCATTTTTTCCGTGCTGTTTCTATATTGTATTAATAAAACGAAGAAAGTGGGACGTGCGTGAATAGTTTTTAAGCAATTCTTCCGTTTTTCCACTTCACATATTTCCAACTCTAACTGTTTATTATCAGTAATAGCAGAATTACTGCTTTGTAATTATTTTGTGAGTTGTTGGCGAATAAAAGTGTGTTGTCAATCAAGTTTCCCGAATTACTTTTGTTCCACTTATATTAGCTATGACGTCGAAAGTGTGATAATAGCTACAACTACCATCTTGCGAATGTTAAACCAAAAAGAGTTAGGAAATATTTAATTTTTTGCATGGTTTTATATTTTTACTTTTATAACCTACCAGTTTTTTTTTTGACAGATGTCAGTCTATAAATACCTTAAAATTAGTTTAGCAATGCAGTGCAATGGCAAGTGGATTAACTGACAGCGTATTGATAAATAATGCAGCCTCTACTTGACGCACCAGCTGATGGCGAAAGGATACATAAACGAAAAGTAAACATTTTGCGCTGCTTTCGTCGAACTGTCAAAATCTTTCCGAGTTACATGAGACAGAGAGTGAGGCGATTCCCTAGTAAAATATTCTGGGTATAACCAGTGTTTGCGCGCATGCGTGTATCTCAGTAAATGAATATTCTTGGAATACAAATTTTATCTCAGGAAAAGTAAAAATGTAATCATCTACAGTCTACACTTTACAATTTTACCCTATTAAATGTATTAACAGATAATATAAAACTACGAATATCGCTATAAATATAATTTGCATGGCATTCCTGCGGAGTTTCCTCAAAAGTAAACTGGTACGTGATTATTTTTTCCCGCGTTAGATCCAGAGCGATACGGACGACAATAACACGCATGTCCAGCGCCCCATCGCTCCTACGCGCAAGGCGCTGAACCGTCGTCACACTTCACTGTGCAAATTAGATCTGTAACAGTGCAACTTTATCACACGCAAAAAGTTGTATTCCCAGGTTATTATCTTGCTAACATACGCATTAACGCGCAAACAATGAATGTACAGAACATATACCCGGTCCACTAACTCTTGAGGGAAGGAGAAAAATAATACAAGGTAGCATCTGTAGTTTGAGTCAGGATTTACAACAACCCGTCCGTCATCCTTCAGTCAATCGCGTGACCAACAGCGAATCAGAGGTGGCTATTAATTCTACCCGTCTGTCCGTCGAAACCTTGGCAAGCACTAATTTTTGACGGACGGGTGAAATTACAGCCTTCTAAACTTGCTCGTTTTGTTACCCGTTCATTCCCGAGTTATTTAGATGGCTGTGTAGTGTGTGCAGCGTTTCGTTTTGGCTATCTTTTATTTTCATATGTTTATTTATGCAGCTGCAAAATGAAATTACGTTACATTGTTCCCGAAGATTTATTGATAATTACGTTTTCAAGCATGGGTTCCTTCTTTGCAATAGTAAAAATAATAAAATCATGCTTTATATGGTATTAGAAATTTTTTTTAACATCAATTAATTTTCGTTACGTGCGTGTATCCCCATTTTCGGTACTTGCAAACACAATACCGCCAAAAACATTCACTTTTTATGGAGATTTTTTTTTCTATTTGTAAACAGTTTTGTTTAGATTAGTTTGCAGCAATGAACTTAAGACGGACGTACGAAGACTGGTTGTAAATCGCTCAGCTGGGAGACGGATGGATGGATGGCTGACGGACGGACGCGACGGACTATTGTGAATCCTGCCTAATCCGTTAGTTTACGTCGGGTGCGATAATAGCCTGTCACGCGCGTAATTTGCGAGAAATTCACTTTCACAGGAATTTATATCGCAGTAATGGGAGTGCCCGACGCAATGCTTGGGCATTGAGGCGTTAGAAATTTTTTTTATTAGGGATTATCCTTAATTTGGTCTGCTACCTAGAGCTATTTATGCGTTTGAGGCCGAGAAGCGCTGGAACTATAAGGGCGACAGTGCAGCGCACGTCAAGTTTCGCATCGCCCCTACGTGCTAGCCTTCAAACCAGCGTGCAGTGTTCTCGTCGTGTTCTATGTACGTACCTATTGGCCTTCAAACGGCAACCCTATCATGTTATTGGTGAAAAGTCTGTGGCAAAGTCTAATGCAAGCTCCTATCGTAGTTTCGCTCGTGTCCAGGTAGTATGATTTTAGATAAAATCAGTCAGAGAAAGCCGTTTCTAACGATACTGCAAGGCTCTAAATTAATATTTATAGCATGCGTAATATCTTGAAAGTACAATTCCGTCCTCGTCTGGGGTGCGTTTGTTTTGTATGTTTAAACATCAAGTACACGTTTGATAATTTCTTTATAAAAAACGCCTTTTTCAAGCATGCGACGACGCAGTTGTAGCTTGAAATGCATTTCAAAGTTGTCGAAACACACGCGGTTCTCCACGAAACTATTAAACGTGCGACCAATGTGCTCATCTGCGAAAAGAAGACACGCTTGAGTCAAGGCACGCACATTACAAACACTATTTCCGAGCTCTCCAGCACAGCTACGCTTTTCACACTTACTTATCGCAGATTGTACTCATCGTAAACACTCGAAGCTAGTGGAGGGAAATATGCTGAACTTTGCTACGGGCTTTGCGCCAGTAAAATTATAAGTGTCGCCGTTTAAAGTCCTGTAGTTACAGCGGTACAACGGGAAAACTGCACGCCAGTTCAGAACATTGCGTTTAGATGTGCTGCGCTAGGGCATAGATACGCCGGTTAGTGTCGCCCGTGTGGATCCTCGCTTCTGTGCCTCGAATGGCCAAAACTTCTCCTGGTTCATAAAGGCTGTTCACGGTTAATCGAGCTTTTTTGAAATAATAATTTGGAAAATGTCACTTCCCCTACCTGCATAAATTTTATCGGGCAGACTGACTGGTATGCGCCCAGTTAAGTTGATAATTACGGAGAGATAGTAGTTCCATGTCGTAACATCGAATTAAAAACATTGCATAACTTTTTGTGAATACTGAAGGGGTTTCTTTTGCTTTGTTATTTTTAATGCACGTAAGCGTCAAAATTAGCCAATTCATAAATTATTTATTTTTCTAACTATTCCACAGTTTTACTTGACAGGCGCATGCATAAAGTGAACAGGCCCATGGCAATGTTAATTTTGTATATGGCGGAAGAATACGTAATGAGAATACAAATACGTTTTAAGCAGGGATTTCTTAAGTGTTCAGAGTACTGTGGTAAGGTTACTTCTACTACAGGTTGGGAAGATCAATGTTAACAGTTTGGTAACAAAAAAACGTCGCCACTAGGTAAGTGCTAGTGTCGGTAAAGTAAAGGCAATTCACGATAAGTGAGCACTTCTAAAATCAACGTTTGAAAAAAAGGTCACTGGAACTTAAATGCGTATATTTTAATGGCCACGGTGAAATTCGTGCATCCGGTAAATTTGGTGAGGACGGAGAGGCAGTATTCCATGTCTAAACGTTGAGTCAAAAGTGTTAAGTAAACATTTGTAAATTGTGAAATTATTTATTTTGCTTTCTGATATTTAGTACAGATAAGTGTATCAAACTAAAAATATGAAAAATATTTACTTTTCTTATAATTTCACAGTTTCACTTGACCGAAGCACGAATAAAGTGATGAAGCAATGTTAATTTTTACATATGGTGGAAGAATACGCAATGTGCGTGCAAGTAGTTCAGAAGCGGGAAGCGAGACTTTCAAAAGTGCCCAGTTTACCGTAAACAGCCTATACAAGATTTTCTCTTTTTCTACGTTAAAAAAAAAGAATAGGTGTAATAATCATAAATCGATTATAATATAACTTGGTAAGTAAGTAACATCTTTCTCTTTATAATTCACGTAGCTGAAAATTGTAATTAAAAGTCACATTTTGGAACACTGCACACCTAGTGGCCTAAATTTTCCTTACGTCAAACTCTCCCATAAAAAAAATCTGGTTTTGTTCCTAACCCGAGTAGACGAAAGTGTCTCCGCAATGAGGTGTGAGTGTTGTGGTTGGTGCGTCGTGTTGCAGACATCGTGGCGGCGCACGCGAGCAGGCAGATGTGCTCGCTGATCGGCGTGGAGGGCGGACACTCGCTGTCCAGCAGCCTGCCCGTGCTGCGGACGCTCTACAGCATCGGCGTGCGCTACCTCACGCTCACCTCCACGTGCAACACGCCATGGTCGGTAACTACGCCCGACCTCTTCCCTGCTCCACGAGTAACCTTGTCACTACGAAACTTCACCGCAGCGGCTATAGCACTCGCNTAATCCATACTCACTTCAATTACCGATGTGGAAGCTCCCGCCTACCTGGCGCTTGAACTGCGTTGCAGTATGTTAGAAATGTACGTTTTCCCTCGAAACTATTAAACGTGCGTCCAATATTCTGATCTACGAAAGGAACACACACTCCAGAGAAGGGCTGTTGGGTACTTTCAAAATACCGCGCACGTTAGAAACTCCATTTCAGAGTACTCCAAAATGACTAAAAAACGGCATTTTCAAAGCGCTGTATCTCTAAATATACGCATCAGATACATACAAAACTACTCAACGGCCCGGCACTGAACCTTCTTACAGATTTTTTATCAATATAATAATAGGGTCACCGCTGAAAGTCCTATAAGTACCCTTAGTGTGACTAGAACACTGCACGCCAGTTCAGAGCCGTGCGCTTAGCGGCGATGGTGCATTTTATGCGCGTGACAGTGTCGTCCTTACCACTCCCGCTCGTCTCGACCTCAAACGCGGCAAAAAATTCCAGACAGGCGGGAGCCTTAAAAGCAGCTACAACATCTACTCTCCAAACCACACTGCGTTTTTCTGCAGCTATTTTAATGGCCTGGCGCAAGGGAGATTTTTAATCGCTAGTAGTGTACGTATGTAGGTTCGGGCTCAACAGAATCCGGGATAGGTGGTAGAAGTTTTCCGCCATATTGGATGATGCCACAGACGCAGCCGGTGGCCTTGTTCGTCCCCCCCCTCCCTTTTCAAACTTATTACAAACCAACGGCTGGCCATTCTAGCGACCCGTAACACAAGAAATTATTTTAATAAAAATTATTTTAATAAAAAATTACAAAGTATTGGCCTGCCACCTTGGACTTTCAATAAATATATCAGTTTAGACTGTAGCTGAAGGTCAGAATTCCATCAAATAAAAAAAATATTTATAAAAATTGTTCTAATATATTGGCCTGCCACTTTGGGGGACGTATTGATACCCCTCCTTCCCCACAAAAAATATCGTTTTAAATATTATTGTTTTTAAAAACAAGTATATTATTATAATTTAAAAAAATACAGGCGGAAGTATTGTGTGTTTTATATCATACGACTCGTCTTTTCAAGGCGCATACGATAGTGATATCATATAGAATAAGCAATCCACTGTCAGGACCAACGTATTTGATCTGAGAGGTATTCCGCTAACCTCAATAATTAAAACTCAGTAGCATCGCCCACCTTAACAACACACCTCCTCCATCTCAAAAACCTGTAAACAAAATATTATGCAAAAATTTGCACACGCCAACACCCGACCCATCACTCCCCTCAAACAACCAAACACCCCCTCACCAACCGACAACGCCCTCACAGAACCTCACCAACCCTCACCTCTTCACCAACATCACCAACACTCACCTCCCTCCACAACATTTCCCCTCCCAACTCCTCACCCCCTCATAATTCATCACCATCACCCCTCACCTTCATCACCCTCCCTCACAACCCTCACCTAACCCTCGAACCATCATCTACCCCTTCACTCCCTATCACCCCTTCCGGTCACCAACATTACAACCCCCAGCCCCCTCCCAACAACACAACGCCGCCCCACACATGTCACAATATCCTCAAAGACCATCAACCCCTTCACCCTCCCTATCCAACTCTCACCCCTCATAATACAGAACCCCTATCAATCCCAACACCACCCTCCACCACACCATCATACATCTAACCCTTCCCCCTCTCCATCTCCACTCACCACACCGCCTACCGTACCCTAAACAACCTCACCTACTCACCACAACCTTACCCCCCTTCCGATCACAAACAGCTGACCACACCCTCTCCTCCTCATCACCCACCCCGTCGTCACCGCCCTCACCCCCTCCACACCCTCACAACCCTAAACACCCCCTCACACACCCCTAAAAACCCGAATACCACCCTCAACCTCCTCACCTACCATCACCTTCAACACCCACAACCACTACCTCACCTACTCCCAGCAGACCTCAACCCCCATCACCACCACACCGCCTCACACCCCTCATCAACCACCAACTCCCTACATTTAAAGATAACCGATGTATCATAGAGCTCGTTTTTTTTCAGTTGGGTCGGTATCTTAAATCATAGAATGCACACGTTTCCGCAAATCAGGTTTTAAGAAAGCGAATATTTATAGTATTATAAGTTAGTAAGTTAGGTGATGGTACTGAGTATAGTTTATGGAAGGGGGTAGGGGCATAACCTCTTAAATCCAATATGGTGGCTTTGACTATGGGTTAAATAATCGATATGGTATCACAATCGTATGCGCCTTGAAAATACAAGTCATGTGATATGAAACACTCAATACATACACCTCGAAATTTTTTAATTTATTAAAATATATTTTAAATTAATAAACAACAATTTTTAAAGTTTTTTTGAGGTGGAGGAGGGGGGTCAATACGTCCGCCGAAGTGACATTCCGATAATTGTATAACCTTTTTATAAATTAATTTTTTTTATTTAATGGAATTCTGATATGCATCAACACTCTAAACCGATATAATTATTAACAATCAAAGGTGGTGGGCCGATACTTATAATTTTTTATTGAAATAATTTCTGGGGTTATGGGTTGCTGGAATGGCCATCCATGGGCTAGGGGGGTGACGAACGAGGCCACCGGCCGCGCCTGTGACGTCATCCGAAATGGTGGCAAACTCCTATCCCGTATTATCCCGTTGTGCACGAACCTACATGCGTACACTACTATCGCTTCCGTATGCCTGTAACGAGTGTTCAGTGGTCTCGACAAGAACTTTCGCCAGCCAAACCTTTACTCCTTCTCTTTCTTTTATATAATCAAAGATGTCGGCAGTGGTGCCTGCGAGAGAGCAAAGGGACCGTGTTTGGTTGTGTTATGAAGAGAAGCAGTGTTTCGCCGCAGTTAATTGTCGGATCGTACCACGACGACACGTCTCACAGTGCATCCTTGTATCGAGCCTACAAAACTGGAGAATATATATCGTAATGGCTTTGCCCCTTACATAAAGTTCTTTAAACTAACTGATGGCAGTTGAGCATACAGCCGTTCCTGGCCCACAGCTACAACACTGCGAGATATCTGCGGCGTTGCGGTTCCCCCACGACTGAACAGATGCGTTCGTCTGTGATGTCTGGCAAGTTAGAAATTAATAACGAGTTACTTTTGATGGAACTGGTTCGTATTCTTCTAGGCAGCGTGTTTATACTAACTGATTTACAACGGATGAGAGGCGAATCCAAATAAAAACTCAAGTGGGAAAGAAACGTACAACTTTTCGGAAGTAATCTTATTTTTCACTTTCAACAAAGGGAAAAATAAACACTTAATTTAAAATTTCAAACTATCGAAAACTACTAGAGATGAAGCTAATCATATTCCCGCAACTTATCAGTAATCGAAGACTGTCAACCCATGAAATAATAACTGTAAATAACACCCCTAGTAAGAAACTTAATACGGGTTGTTACTCTCACGTAGAAGCAAATGTTGTAGACCAGAGTATTTGCTAAAATTACGAGACGATTTATTAATCGCAATGTGCAAATGTACAAAAAGGTCGCTTTTATCGTAATTGGCCAATCCGTTTCGTTTGCGAGAAATCACTACCAAGGGTGGCCGTCTATTGTCTTGAAGGTAGGCAAACTGCGTAGCTGTTGTGATGAACGTGTTGCTTACCTCCAGCGTATTGAACGAAACGGGTAAGTGTTACGTCAAAGCGGCCGTTTATGTGCATTTGGACATGGTGATTAATAAATCGTCTTACAGTTTATCAATTACTCAGAGCTACAGCTTTTACTACGATGTGAATATATCAAACCTTATTTTCGTTTCTGACAGGGTATGTTATTTACAATTAACTTTTCTGTTTGTTAATATTCTTCGTTTGTTGATATATCGTGCAAATTTGTTCATTTTGATCTCTAGTAGGTTCCGATATCACTAACATGGTTCTTATTATTTTCCCATTTTCGAGTAAAATAACACCCCTGATAATATTTTTACCCTAGAAGTCTTACAAATCTTTCCTACCTAATTTTAAATGTGGAATCACTTATCAACATATGTAAAAAAAAGAAATAGGAGAGCACGCTGCATGTGTTATTTACTCTGCTCTTTTATCCTTCAGACGTAATTAAGTTTGGTTGATAATAGGTTTTCATTGCATGTTAATCTGTTAATTTAAAATCTGATTAATATCCAGAATTTTTGTAGCAATTTCATTGGATTTTTGGGGAGTTATGTAATAGTTTTTAGGAACTTAAAATTCGAATGTACCAAATTTGCAAGTCAAAATGTAATTCAACTTGAGATATATATAACCCCTCCAATAATAACCATATAATGTACAAAAAATTCTGTGAGCCTCTATAATTTCAATGTTTGATATACGCCAACGTTTTCACGTGATTTCACCACCGCGATACTTATTAGTGTTACGCATCCATTTTACAGGTTGTAGTGCGTGCCGACCGTATTAACTGAAGTTTGGCAGGCTCCTGTAGGATAGCACTCCATCACTCGGATGTTCATTAGAATTTGACGTCACAACTCACATGAACCAATCAAACGCTATATCGACGACAGCACGATCAAGTCGGACAATTCGAAAAAAAAAAAAAACGCGTTTGCGCATTTCTGGCAAGGGTTTTATTTTAAGCTAAGTGGCTTCACAAAACAGCTTAAGCTACAACTTATATCCAAAACTGAAATATGATCCTCTTTAAATTTTGTTACAAAGAATTTTTTTCTTTTTGTCCTACGATGGTTGGGTGTCCTCTTGCAATAGAAAAAAATTAATATTTTCCACAATGAAAATTAGGGAAATTTACTGAATGTTTAAGTTGAACACAGGAGCGTCGTATAATATTTGGTGGTTTTTAATTGTTTTAAAAGGTCGTAAATCAACGAAAAAACCAGCGTAGTCTTTCTGACGTAAATCCTCTTTCAGGGAACCGCGGAGTTAATCGTAGAATAGGCACTCTTAACGGCAAAGGGGCCCGCCTATCCACTTGTTTGCGTGCACTTAAATATTCAGCAATGGCGTGTTCATAGAATGCCGCCTCGCTGCGCTGTATTTCACCAGAGCACGGCAAAAATAATAAACTGAAAGGTTCCTGACGTCACAAACAGCAAGCTAAGAAAATAACCACAAAGCGTCACTTCCTCCGAAATTAGACCGCCATCTTTTGCGTAGTATTCTAACAAAAGTTAGTAGAAGTAGTCTTTTAGTTGTGTAACTTTGACGGATAATTATATATTTTCTTTTTAACTGTGAATTAAGGGACTCGCCTATTTGGAGCAATAAGGCCACACTGCCACAATCATCAAGTGCGCTGTCGCCGTAACGCATATGACTCCCAATCGGCGTGAAGTGTTCTCGTCATGCCTCCTGTACCTGTGGAACTTTAAGCGGTGACCGTAACACGTTATTGATATGAAAAGACTGTAGTAATGTTCTATGCAGGCTTCTATAGGCTGTTCACGGTAAAGTGAGCACTTTTGAGCCCCTATACTTATTCCTTTCAGACATTTTTGTCCATTAAATATATTTTTAAATAAATATTGCCATTTAAGTAATAAACACAGTGTGTATATTCCACGGCACTCAGGAGTTAGCGCCTAAGGCTACAATAAAGCATATTTACTTACTGTTATTTCAAATGAGAGGGTTTTCAAAAGTGCTCACATTACCATTAATAGCCTATATCGCAGTTTCGCTCTTTTCCGGTAGTATGTTTTCAATATTTTTAACTATGTTGAAAGAATACAAAATAATATTTATAACTTGCGTGATATATTTTTGAAGTACTGTTCAGTGCTCGTATGGGGTATGGTTTTTTCTGTATTTAAATATAAAGGAAAAAAGTTAAAAAGTTCCGTTGAAAACCTCTTATTTCAAGCTTCCTTCAATGCAGTTCAAGCGCCATGAAGGCGGGCCCAGAGTAACCTATATACAACACCGAGTACTCTCACCAGGCCATTTTGTTAGTATGACGTCACATGCTCTAATAGATTCGTGTGGAATAAATGCACATTTAAAAAGCCAATAATCGTTATTTTCAGCCTTCGTTAACTGATTACAGTGGTCGGGAGAAGGGAGTAGTGAAGAGACATGTTATTTAATGTGGTATTATTGCATAAATATGTATGTTTTGTGTACACGGTGACTAAAACTTAAGGTTGTTTGCCACGGAATTTGAATGCATTGTATTCGTGACGAAAGAAAATATTAAAGCAACGTGAACAGATAATAATTTAAAACCATTTAGGTGATATCATGCCAGTTGATATTGATAATTTATTTATCTTCTGGTAGTTTAGCAAAAGTTACATTGTGCATCACTATATCACTGTACATATCTTGCAACGTAAAGCCCCTTTTCATAAAAGTATTAATTTTAACTCCTAATTTGTAGCGAGATTAAAAAATAGTTAGAAGAGCAAAAACCTGTAGTGTATAGAAAAGTAATCAAAATTTAAAAAAAAAATGGTTTTATTTGTTAAATTATTAGCAGGTGCAACTAATAGTTTTAAGGTTAAGAATGATATAAATTTAAGTAAAAACGCGCCATGTAGCTGGGCCTAGAGTGACCTATATATGTAGGTTACTCTAGATGAGACACGTAAAAAATTGTAATATGTTCAGAATTGAGTATAATGAGCAATATCGAATGAGCAAAGAAATCATTAAAATATTCTCCGTGATTTTTTGACGCTAGCTTAACACTTCAACACTAGGTAGTGTTGGAACTGCTTCTGCAGGCTCGTAGCGCCTTTGTGCGGCAAGATCAGTTAACTGTCACAGGACATTCATAAACAGTGCTACTAATATCAAGGGAACATGATGTAGAGTGCGCGTTATAGATGCGCAAAACCACTCTCTACGTCTCGACATTTGACTGTTTTTTTTTATCAACTGCACTATCTAAACAACCTAGACTGGATTTGTGTTTGGAAAACTTTTAATGGGAGTACTTGCTTTGGGACGTTTTTACTCTACCTCTGATCTAGTTTTAAAGTCACTAGAATATATTCAAGTTAGTTAAAATAATTTATTCTTGTTAAAGTTTGAGCCTGTTGAAAACACAAATACGAGTACAAAAAAACGTGTGTTCATCACTGTTCGACCACGTCATTTTCGAAGTTGTATTTGGAGATGGTTGAGTACATGATGGTTGGGGACATTCGCAGAATACGAAAATTGGTCTACGCTACCTTAAGTCTATAGTTTCTCCCCTTCCCCCTGCGACTCCCCTCCTGAAAGATTAGGGTTTTTTTGGAAAGAGAAGGCGATAAACTACGATAGTTAATTGTTTTTCCGCACGACGGCACCACGAACATACCTAACGTGATCAGAGAACGACCACGTGTTCGGCCATGAAACTAAGCGTCGAAAAATCGGAAGTGTTTCTGCAATAGTTTCCACCCTCTTGTGTTCATTGATTTTTGTATTATTTTGATCTTCTGTTTTATTCTCCTAGGAGAGAGACTTCTTACCGCTTCACTCATATTGTAGCAGGCTTTCGAATTAATGAATTTCGCCACATTAAGATGACTGAGTAATGGAACTGGAAGTAGTTACTAATTTATTCCAAATCCCAATCACCGTCAATCATTTTTCTTTCGTTTCAGAAGTTCTGAACCAAAATTTGAATAATTATCGTAGTCTGACACATTTTTTCGTATTAACCGGACGGTGTTGTAATCGAGTACCTGTGATTTATGTTAAACGCTAAGATTTAACTTTTTTTTTTAAATCTTTGTTAATAGTTGTTTTTATTTTTTTTATGTGTCTTTTTAATAAATGAATACACCAATAATTTCGTTTTTAGAACAAACCAAGTCTTATACTTAAGTAATGAAAACTCTTAGCTCACGGTACTTAATTTTATCGGCATTATATTCGTACATTTCTTGTACGTCATTGAAATGGTATTAAGGCAACAAATATACGGTGACTGCTAATAAATAAGTTACACATCCCTCGCAACTGCACAGAGAATGGGTTCTCATGTTAATATTCACAGTTTGTAGTGAGCGATGCATATGCATATATTTATTGTTTCTTTTTTTACAGGGCTGACTGTTCGAATGTGGACAACGCTAACCGCAAGCCAGAACACAACGGTCTCACAAAATTCGGTAAGGTGAGTATAGCGCATTGGACTATTACAATTTGGTGCTTATTATTCATGATACACCCACTGCCATAAAATGTTCCGTTCCGAGAAAAAAACTGCGGGATTAAAAATAAATGTTATTAGTCAGGTGCTACAAGTACTGCGCATAACGAAAATATCCCGCTCATCCGTAGCAGAGAATAAGGGAAAATTTAAAACCTGCGTGCCTGGATACATGGCGCCAATGCAATAGGGCAACAAAACATATGCCATATGTTATCCTGCGGCATATTCCACCAAAGTTGTTGCATATTATGCCCTAAATTATGACCACGACCTGAAAAAAGCTGACGTTCCATCTGGTCCCGTAAATGTTTGAGGTGAAAGATAATTTGAACATGCAGGCTACATACGCGTCTAAAAATGAAGTAAAGACTGCTGGAAAGCCAGATATGTTTGCGAGGGGAGTGTTATTCGGTTGTAAACTGACTCCTGGGTTCTCAGCCAGATGAGGTGGCTAATGGGGATGGCATGTCTTCAACGTAGCTCTACACATTCAATGACTCTCGTGCTACTACGAGCGGCGAACTTCAATTGTAGGCTCTGTGATGGCCAGACCATCACGCCAGTTGTAGTAGGGTACATGTGCTGCTGGGAAACCTGAGGCAGGGTCTGATATCCTCCAAACTCCGGTGTTTCGTTATTCGTTCCCAGAGAAAAACATAGTTTGTCCAGAGAAAAACATAGTTTGTCTCTGAAGACAACATGTCGCCACTCCGTAGCATTACAGGTTGTTCTCGGCTGCCCTAACTGCAAACAAAGACGGCAATTTAAAGCACTAGATGACACGTACAACTGAAGGTATTATTTTCGCGTTCAAGGACCGAAAAGCGTGGGAGCGATAACGGCGATACTGCCACGCACATCAAGTGCGTCGTCGCCGCTACGCGCAGGCTCTGGACGGGCGTGCAGTCATCTCGTCGTGCAGCTGTACCAATGGGACTTTCAGAGATGACCGTATCATTTTACTGGTGGAGAGTCTTTAGCAATGTTCAGTGCAAGGCCTTTAAGTATTTTGTATAGGCCATTCACGGTTACTTCACACTTTTCTGAAGCCCTGCTAAAGTTCTACTTTTGGTTACCGATTACGTATCCTTCCGCTACATGTAAACATAAGCACTGGCATGTGACTTCTACATTTTAACTGCCAAATACTTTGTTTACTTTTTCCAGCGGTTCAAATAGTTGTGTCATATTTCGAAAACTATTTCGTACTAACGTTCACAATTTAGGCCTATATCAATATCTGGGTCAGCTTATGACTTTTTTACAATGTCTGAATTGACGATAGTTCTTACGGTTGTTATTTAACATTGTTAACGTATTTTTTATTCACGATATAGTACATTACACGCGATACACGTTAATGTCTGGCCGAGATTTGTTTAACCCTGTTACAGCTGCGTAACTCAAACAATAAAATCTCGTTTCAGTTGTAAATTATGGATAAAAAAATATTTTTTTTCGCTGTAATACGTATGAAATATGCTAAAATTTAAAACATTGTAATATGCCTGCAACTGCTAGCGGTGGGAAACTTCCCGAGGGNAGAGAGAGAGAGAGGGGGGGGGGGAGAGAGAAAGAGAAAAAGAAAAAAAGAGCAACAAGCTCCGCTCCGTGTATTTCAGTTTCTTACTCGGACGGAAACAAAACACCATATCACTAGAGCCTACGCACAGTAATTTGCGATGATATTTTTAACTGTAACAATGGAACGTGTTTCCTTCAGTGCTATATAAAAATTTTATTATATAAATAGGCAACTTTTAATTTACAAATAGCATACCAAAAAACTTGATTAAAACAATATTTTAACTGTGAACTATTTCTTACCAGACGTTGCCAACACATATCTGCTCTCACTGTTTTTAACTCGCATTTAATACAAAATAAATATTACAAGTTATAGAAGATACTGAGTTAAAGTTTCATTTATTCAAGAATACAATACTTAAAAGTTAATCACAGTATTACATATTTGTGGTATAAAAGTTATTGAAGAAACAGGTTGACATGTTACTTCTAGGGTGTTTTTGCAAAGGTTCGTTTGGAAACATCAGAAGAAACCGTAAATGGACTATATGTATCTGACACGTATATTTTGAGAGACAGCACTTTGGATAACCTATTTTTAGCCTACTTTCCAAAGGAGAGAAAGGCTTATGGGATCTCTTTCCTGTCTGTATTGCTGTGTGTGTGTAAGAGAGAGAGAGTGTGTGTGTGTGTGTCACAGCGTGTGTGTCTCCCCCTCCCACCAAAATATGTTTGAACTCGTTAACAGAATTTCACCAAAATCGGTAGACACATAGTACTACGTAACGACACTTGACTTGTATAGTTTTCGATCACGCCGGGTACTTACTTTCAAAATGGCTTCCATTTTTTTAAATTATAGGACGATATGTCATATCTCGAAAACCATACAACCTATTTTAACAAAATTTTGTATGCTGGCAGCGCAAGTTGTAAGAATTAAATTCTGATGTAAGTATTGTTATTTGTCCTCCATTTTGGAAGATAGTGTCACATGAAAAAACGATGGCATTTACGTGATATCTCAAAAACTAATGAACCTATTTCTCCAAATTTGGCAAGTAAGTAATTCTTTAATAAGAAAAGTAAATATAAGTCAATATACTTTATTATGCACTTGTTTTAAATATAACGGCCATATAAATATTTAAGGTTTCTTTGGTATTACTACCATACCAATTGGCCAATTTCAACCTAATTTTGCACGGTGGTGGAATGTATTACAAGCATCATACTCATATAAGCTAAACAACAACCACCTTTGTCGGTCATTTTGAAAGATAGCGCGACATGTAAAAATAAGTTTTTACATTATACCTCGAAAACTGCTGAACCAATTTTCGCCAAATTTGGCATGCAAGAAAAATTACGATAGGCCAGGTAAATATGAGCAATTAAATTTTATTAGGCACTTATTAATCAAAATGGTGGCTATATTTATATTTTAGATTTATTTGGTATAACTACCGAACATATAACCAATTTCAACCGAAGTTTGTACGCTGACAATATATATTACAAGCATCAAATGAGCCAAACAACTCTGAACTTTTGTCCACAATTTTGTAACATAACGCTACATGAATTAATCACGTTTTTGTGTAACTTCTCGGGAAAGAAGTGACAAATTCCTAACAAATCTGGCAATCAAGTAAAACTACCGCAGTTGATATGTAAAAATATGTTTCAAGTATGACAGACACTTATTTTCGAAATGGTGGTCAACTAGCTATTTTATGATAATATGCTATATCTTCGAAAACGTGTAATCAATGCCAACTTTACTTTTTATGCTAGGAGTATATATAACAAACATAAAATGTGTCTACTTGGAACCTCTTTTGTCTTTTATTTTGTAAGATGGTGCCACACGAATAAATAAAGATTTTATGTAATATCTCTGGAAACCATTTTCCGATTCCTACCAAATATGACAAACAAGTAGTTCTGCGGTAGGTAATTTTTAACTGATATGTTTTATGTATGTCAGACACTTATTTTCAAAATGGCGGCAATTTATTTGTTTTAGTTTTGTATGTTATATTGTCGAATTCATGTAATTAATTCCAAAGAATCTTTGTATGGTGGCTGTATTACAACAATCAAATGTGTACACACAAAATCTATTTGGTCTGCAATTTTGTAAAATGGTATGACTTGACAAATTGAAACTATGTGATCTCCAAAAAAAAACAACAGATTTCTTATTTGGCAAACTATTAGCAAAATGGCAGGCTATAATAACTGATAAATTTTGAGTAGGTCAAACACACATAATTTTTAAATGGTGTTCATATAAACATTTTAGCTCCGAATTTTTCTATCTACGAAACAACAAAACAAATTTCAACTTAACTTTGTATGCTGACAGTATCAGTTGTATCCATATAAATTGTTTTCGCAAATCGTCATTTCTCCGTCGTATTGTAAGATAGTCCCACATGAAATAATATAGTTTTTATGCTGTATCTCAGGAAACAATCAACAGATTTCTTTCAAATTTGGCGAAGAAGTTGTACTGGGATATGCTATATTAATTCATATGTTTTAAGTATGTAAGTCTCTAATTTTTTGAATGGCGCTTATACAAACATTTGAACTTTGTGTGCTATATCTACGAAACTATGTTGCAGATTTATATTTAACTTTGTTTACTTTTATCTATGATAATCGAATATATATATATATATACTTTTTGCTCTCCATTTATGAAGATTGTCACATGAACAATGGAGATTTTATGACATATCTCGATGACCAATCAACCAATATGCATACAGAGATCCTCCTTTTTCGGATTTTTTTTGTAAAGTAGTTTGAGGGGAGTAAACGGAACATTTGATCATATTTGCGAAATAATTAGACTAATTTCCACAACATTTGGCACACCTACAGAACGCCAAGTATAGTTAAATTATTTGATTGGGGTTAGGCAATAATTTTGAAAATGGCGGCCATAAAAATATTTTTTTATGTGTTTGGCATTTTTATGTAACCAATTTAACAATTTCAATAAAACTTTATATGCTGACACTGTCTATTACAAACATCGTGTACATAACCTCTTTTTGAGCAATTTTGTAAGATAGCCCCATTTAATATAATATGGTATTTCTGCCATATATTGGAGACCAATAAACCGATTTCCATTAAGTTTTTCACAAAGGTAGCATTGTGATAGGTCATGTACACTTACGTGTTCTTGTGGCTCACACACTTATTTTCAAAATGATGGCCGAGTAAATAATTCAGGTTAGTGAACCCTATCATTCAAAAGAATAGACTGATAACACCCGAAGTTGAGGCTCCGAATCCTACCTCCGTGATGCAGTTAATTGCATGCTAGTTTAATTTTACTATTTTTTTCTGAATTCGAATCCTAGGTAATTCACTCGTGTATTTTAATTGTCTTTGTAATATTTCACATGTTTCTGATTTAATCTCTAATGATATTGCTGGCAATGAGACGTCAATGCCTACCTATCATCTAAGCTTTCAAGAACCTTACTAAAATTTATGTGTACCCATGTAGAGGAAAGTGGGCTGATTAGATATCAGTAACTTCTTGTTAGTAATGTTGGAGCATTCTGACACGGTCTTTCTAATGTGCGTGACGTCTTCAAAGCACTCAACATGCATCGTCTGATAAGTGTTATTTTTGTAGTTTAACACATTGGACGCACGTTTAATAACTTCGCGGAAAAAACGTGCATTCCAATACTCTGCAATGCAGTTCAAGCGCTGGATATGCGGCCCTTTCTAAGGTAGAACGCTTGAAGGTCATCGGGATTGCAGATTTAGCTGGGCTAGACGACTGGAAATGTTCCCCGATAGGGATACATCCTATACTAAAGGTGCCACACATGTTTCTTAATGGTGGACAAGAAAGTCGTTGAGTCTGCCCGTGCCCTTCTAACAGTCAAACAGATCTACCTCCTGGTGGTCTGTTGGGGTCGTTCAGAACCAGCCCGCCGTCGATACGTGTGTACTTTACCGTCTCCATTGCTCCCAACGCAATCTCGCTGCGAAATTTGAATAGCATAATAACAAATAATTCGTAGCAGCGTCCACCCGGGCTCTCACAGTCCTATCATCTGGTATCTTTAATCTCCAACAATTGTTCGTGCGGCTGTAGCGTACGTCTTCTCGGCATGATTATTGCCTAATAACAACACCTGGCAAGTACAGCGCGTGTCATACCACATGCGGTATTCTGGAAACAGTATGTATACGCCACACGAAGGGTACCTCGATGCCCTCGTACAAAATGTGAGCTTTCTATTTACTAACTTTCAATTTAATGGGATTGTTTTACACGGGGAACAAATTTTTATGGCAGTAAGTGTAAATCAGTACGACTCGTAAACCGAAATACCATTACAATCAATTCGCAAATGTTTTCATGTTTTATTATTTTCTTATTTTTGTTTTATATGTATGTAATTATTTTACAATTAAGCAGTTGGTCCCAAAACATAATGACACCGTTTAATTATTTTCTTTATATTTGTTTAATTATCGTGATATACAAATTATTCGTTTATTTAGAGCCTAATAAAAATATTTTGCAAGTACAACATTTTTTTTGCATAGTTATTAACAATTCTGTTGTGAAAAATTTTTATGACTCTTATGCATATCTTCTATATCTACACATGCTCTCTTTATAGGTTATTTTCACAATTTCTAGCGCAGCCTGATATATAATAAGCAACATTCTGATTCAGTGATTCGTATTCATTTTCAAAAAAGTACCAAGCAACTCAGGGAGCGTGGTTGTGTAGTGGTTAGACTACTCGCCTCCCATCTAGGTGAACCGGGCTCAATTCCCGGCGGGTTCACCCCCGGATTTTCGCAAGTGGGAATCGTGCCGGACGATGCCGCTGGTCGGCGGGTTTTCTCTGGAATCTCCCGTTTCCCCCGCCCTTTCATTCCGGCGCTGCTCCATACTCTCCTCACTTCACCCTCATCGCCTCTCAAGACCTCGTTGTTAAGAGCCGCCCAAATCTCTTTACTCACTCACCAAGTAACTCCTAAGAAGGCTTCGTAAGGCTGTCGATAATTAATACCACTGCTACATAATTTGTTTTGCGACTTGTTTATTTTCCATTTAAATCATAACAGACGTCGCATAAACAGTAGACGCATAAAAATCAGTTAACAATTTCGTTATTTAAGAAATTATTGTAAATGTAATTTTAACTGCAGTCCCTGAAAATTAATGAGAACTTAACACTTTCATTGAATTTTCTGGCATGTAACAATCTGTTATGGATGTATTCTAAATAAAAGATATTTATAAAAAAAGAGTGTTTATCTATTGCTTTCCATTATGTATAGATAAGTATATGCGGAAGTTGATATGTGTAAATGTATATGCGGTGTGTATTTAATAAAATAAATATTCTTATCTTTATTAAAACTGAAAACTACAAAGAATTTCATTTCAGTTTTTGGAAGTGTCATTGCAATTTGTTTACAACGTTTTTAGCACTCAAGTAACTAGACAAGTAATTTATGCAAATGAGCGGCTATTCTCTGTCTTATGTCATTAACCAAATGGCGATTCTTGCTGACTTCTTTCTACCAAGTCCTCAGGACATCACTTGAGCGAGTTATTTAGATTTTAAAGAAAACAGGAATTACATTATATAAAAGGAAGAGATCGATAATCTGAGATGTGGTATGGCAATGGATTTTAAAATCATCTGAAAATTTACGTACACGACAATATTAAGTTACAATCTGAATCTATAGAAGATTTCAGTTCGTTTTCAACAGCGTTTTTCTTATAAGGCCATTTCACAAGTTTCGAAATAGCGAGCATTTTACCAATAATATATTTTACTTCCGTCCAAAAATATTTTCTTTGTTCAAAAATTATTTTTATGTTGTCGAGTGTCAAAGAAAATTTGGGGAAAACCTTTCAAGCAACACTCGGGCAACGATGGAGGAAATTCTGCTATAGGCTTTTCACGCTTAGTTGAGCACTTTTGAAAGCCTTGCTTAGGATCTATTTTTCTCTCATATTATATCCTTCCGCCATATTTACGCGTAACATTGCAGTGGACCACCTCACTTTACACATGCGTTGTAGAGACCGTGCAATTTTTTAGAAAATCTGTGTCTTAAGGGCACTGCCTACCGGCTGGCAGCTGCGAAATGTCAGTAGGAAATCCCATGTAAAGGAAATTTCGCCTCATTGCGTTAATTTTAAAGACAAGCGTTTCAAACAAGATGTATTCTTCGTGAATATTTTAGTAAAATATCCCTACTAGCCTATATTTTCAATATATATAGGCTGTATATACTTCTTTGTAAAACATATATTTTCAAAATATTTACACTATAGGGAACTTCTCCTAGAAAATTCGCGGAGAATACATTTTGTTTGAAAAGCCTATCTTTAAAATTAACGCACTGAGATGAGATTTCCTTAACATGGCATTTCCTATTTACATTTCGCAGGTGCCAACAGGTAAGCAGTTCCCTTAATAATAAGCACAGTCAGTAGCCATACATTTAAGCATTACACTCTCAATAAACCGTCAAACTTTGGATATAATATTTTATCTATTCGCTGCCAACTTAACTGGGAGTTTGCATCTCAGTGAGTACTGTAGATTACAGTTTTTTTTTTCCATATGTTGATTTCAGCAGGGTTCATACTAGCGTGAACGGGCTTTATCTCAGTGAAGGTGTGTGTCCGCTATTTCAAACGTGAGTTGTACTCTACGTGTTGTGCTTGGTGTTTATGTAGTGAGCAGGTGTAACGTAAAATACAGCATCGATCAGAGACAGAGAAAGAAGGATGGTGCGTGACAGGGAGGGAGAAGAGGGAATGTTGGTACACGGTGGGGCGCAGTGTTTGCCACCCTGCAGCAGCAGCAGCATCGACGTCGCCGGAAGTGTAGCGCGGGGCTCGCCAGAGACAAGGGGTGGTGTGAGGGGGCGTAAGGAGGGCGCGATAGCATCTAACACGGCTGTAGCGAGGGCGGGGTGGCTCACAATGGGACTATAAAAGTCTAAGGGTGGAGGTCGGGGGACGAGCGAGCAGCGGCGGTGAAATATGCATGCCGGATAGGCGAGGTTTGAGCGAGGCTGGCGGCGTGGCGGCCTGAAGGGAAATGAAACTCTGGGCGAGCATCGTCTCCTCCGCCAATAAGATAGAAAACGCTCCGCGCCACCGCCAGGCGACGCCCATTCGCTGCCAGCCCCGCCGCAGGACGCTCGCACCGCCGCCATCATCACGTCATTTCCCCCTTCTCCGTGCATGCAGCCGGTTCGAGGTCAACTGAACGCTTCTCAGTTCGACCTTCGAGACAAAGTGTTCACGGTTAATCGAGTACTTTTCAAAGTCCTGCCTAGGTTCTACTTTTCTCCTAGCTTCGTGTCTTTCCGCCATACGTGAGATTGACACTACCGCGGGCCGTCTCACTTTATTCATACGCCATTCAGGGAAAACTGTAAACAATTTTGTAGGAAAGTTAATGAATTTGTATGCAAGTCCTTGCTCTTGTTAAGTAAAAAAATAAAAAATTACTAGAGACTCTGATTTCAGTATAGTCTGTTCGCGGTTTCTTCACACTTTTTGAATCTAACCTTTGAAAAATCACCCCATGTATGATGTGCTTGGTTATTTCCTTGATATGCCATGAATCACAATCCTTTTATACTTATGTTAAATTTAACGTTTACTTGTAATTTACTTATTAATTATAATATTTTATTCCATTATTAATATGAAATATATATATATACAGTGAGAAAACAGTTGTGTTGGGAACGCCAAGTAAGAAATAGTTCTTATGCAAAAATTATTACACTGACACTGACGTTCTGAAGTAACTAATATGTGCACTAAATTCACAAAGTAATATATTAAATCGTCCACCATTTTAAAAAGTAGTACGTACCCCAAAAAAACTCGGAAACTACTCGACCGTCTGTCATCATATCTGGCGGAAAATTCCATTTGCTGAGTACCTTTTTTAACACATAAGAACTAGCCGTCTAAACCTTCAAGTATCGCCTCAAAATTACTTCCATACGCGTAGAGGCAAGCAGGTAACTTCTTGTTTTACCTTCACCTTCGCCGTATGCTGAGAGAACTGTCACTACCGCTTCTGTAAGAAAGAAAACTCATACTTAACTGTTCGTCTGGTTTGGCAACAAACATGGCTGACAGCCGCAGTAAACTAGACTGATCGAAAACGAAAAGAACTTAGTTTCTATACGTAACAGTGCGTCCACTTCTTATTTCATGAATTTTTTTTTCGCATCGACGTTACAAATTCTGTCGTAAATGCCATTAAAACTGTAACTAGGCCGAGGGAGGAATAACTAAGTAAAAATGTGTACACCTATTATTACAATTTTTTTTTGTGACTTTTGGTTATTTTTTTAAGTTACAAGGATTTTCAATGATTTTTGTTATTTGGAATTTTTTTGTGTGATTTTAGAATATTTTGAGCAAGTTTTAAAGATTTCTTGCGTTTTTCAAAGATTTTCTAGCGATTTTTAACGATTTTCAAAGATTTTCCATAGATAGTCAAAGTTGTTGTAGCAACTGTCAAAGGTTTTCTTAGTGATTCCAAATTTTTTTTTTACGATTTTCTAAAACTTTTTTGCAATTTTCTTGCGGCTCGTGGCATTTGTGGGTTTCCTGCAATACTATAACATATAAGTATATTTATTTTTACATATTTATATTTTTTGTGTTAATGCAGTTCCATGCATGGCCCTTGAGGAATACGGTGGCGCCTCCTTGTAGGCCAGGAGGTAGTCCTTGAAATGTCTGCCTTTGCGCAGCGCCTAATCGGAGGAATTTGCGCTTTGTTTGTGTATTTTTATTGTTCACTTTTATCGGTTTCTTATGGCCCATGTTCAGTACTATTTTAATGACATTATTAATCAGATACTCATATAGAAATATAATTTTGTACGCTAGAAACCATTACTTACTAATGTAAAAATTTCAGTAGGAAATTCAAATGTTAATAATTTTAATAATTTTAATAATTCATCAATTTTTCAATATTAAAATTAAACTGTCTTTATTCCAACATTAATAAGGAGCCTACATATTTGGTATACATTTCAACTATCATGTTCACTTTAGGAGTACAAATTAAAGCACTCGTTATATTAAACTGCTAATATTGCTAATAGCAAAATTGCTAATTGCTTATAGTAATTGCTAACAGCTAATTGCTAATAGCAAGAACCTTGGTATCATTTGAATTGTTGCAACCATTTCTAGTTAAAGTTGCATAGACTAAAGGACGCGGAGACGCGAGAGTGAAGGCTACATCCCTAAAGTTTGGAAATAGGAAATGCATACAAATACTAAAATATTTGGAAATGTGAAAGTGAATTTATAGTAATAGAGATGTCTAACGTACGTAATTTGGAAATAGCACGAAACTTTGTACAAATCAAAATACTGGAGTGACGTAGTTGTGAAATGTAAATGATAGAAATTCGTACTTTACAGCATCAGTTAGTAGTATCTGGAATTTCACCTTAGGCGGCGTTGCGCCCTTAGAAGGACTTGGACATACGCCACTGCAGAGCTTTGTATCCATGGAAAACACAGAGAATGACATTAAAAATATACACGAGAACAAGCTAAGACTAGTTGTGCTTCTGTGCGTTTTTAATGTTATTCTCTGAGTTTTCATCGTTGACATAGCTTTTTAATGCCGTATGCCCGAGGTAATTCATCTATTAATATTATTGCAATTATCATTCAAGTACTATAATAGGGTTTATCCTTCAAGCTAAATAAGCTAGAATTTTTTCTTTGTGTTTCGCCTACCAAGCATTTGCATTTGGCTTTGGCTGTATACAAATTCACACGCCAAAGTCCCTTAACCGGCTTCGTGCTCTATAAAAAGCCATAACGCCACTTTGTCGCTGTTCAAATTCACAGTTTTGGCTGAATGTACCCCAGAATAAGTCTTTGAACCATGTGAACGGGCAATACTCCTTTCGCATGCCCTCAATTGTCCGTATTGTTACTTAGCTGTTCATAGCAGTTTTCCAGTAGCGATCACTTCTCTCCATCTGTTGCTCAACCATTTTACCATAAGGAAAATTTTTAATGTATGTCACATTATAATTTCACTTATTTTGATGAATTCATTTAATACACACTCTAATTCTGTTGGTGCAAGACTTCAATTTTTTTCTGAAAACCACACCTACCACAAACCTTCATTAGCAAGTATTGCATGGATAACGAATCTCATCCCATTAAAAAATGTATGAATGGTTACTAAAATAATTAAGCATGAAGAACGAAACAATTGCAAACTATAAATGTCTTATTTTTTATGTTAGTAGTAATGAAATGTTGAATTATCAAATGAATTATTAAAAAAATATTAATATTATATTCTAGATAGTGTTAACATTGTACCTGTAAGTTAACTAACGAACCTTTTTTTACTGGGTAAAACTTACAGTGTTTAATTTTTAAAAATGAACGTTAACTTTTTGCAAAAATATTTGTGGTTTTTTATGTTATTTCCTATGTGTGTACATAATAAAAATCCTTGTCAAAATAATACATATGTATATATATGTAGTACACAAATTATTTTAGGTTTATGCACATTGCATGTCGTAAAATTTTACTTGGGCAGTAATATTACTACTGCATGCAATTGCCAGCGAATAACTGCAACACTTTTTGATCAGTTCTGCTATTAGGAATTATTCAACATCTCCATAAGTATTTATGATTTTTCTTAGTATCTATTGCTATAAAACTAATATGTTGTAAACCATAAGTCCCCAAGACATCTGCAAATAGCTTACAGCAATTATATCACCCCTTGTTGCGGTATTTAAATAATTAGAAATACTTACAGTCTTGAGATAAATAGAAAAAAATAATAAAAGCTGTACGCACTTATTTTTAAAAATTTTCAGAAATTAACTTTGATTATTTAAAGTGTTTTAGATATCGTGAAAACAAAATTATAGGCTATTCACGGTAAAAGTGAGTACTTTTGTAAGCGCTCTCATTTGGAATAATAGTCAATAAATATATTTTATTTTTTAGCCTTAGACGTTAACATTCGAGTGCGGTGGAATATATACACTGTGTTTATTACTTACATGGCAATATTTATTAAAAAAGGTGGCCGAAGAATAAAAATGGCTGAAAGGAAAAAGTAAGTAGGGCATCAAAAGTGCTCACTTTACCGTGAACAGTCTATAACTGTTATACTTAGTACGAAAAGTCATATTCTGTTATTTTAGCAATTGTTACCGCGCTGGATACCACTAACGAGTACCGACTCTCAGGAGTGTTTGTTCACCTAGTACTCACAAATAAGTTTTTTTTCCGTTAAATGGGTTGGGTGGGNCTGTAGATGTTTTGTGAAAGAAACAGCTCTCTTTCCTTGGTTTTAGCTTGACCCCCCATTGCGTTAGGGATGAACCGGAAACAGCCCTTCTCTCGAGGGTGGAACGCGACTAATCGGATTAACACTGCGTCTTCAGAACGCGACGGCATCTTCAGAACGCTGCTTATATCCAGGGAAGCAGCATCGTCCTGTTCGGAAAGGGCTCAGTTGCCAATTGCCCTTGTAGACGTGCGTTCGTAATACAATAACTAGGTGGTGTTTCCGACAGTTAATTTTAGTTTCTACTGCATGATTAACTTTGAATTTAACTTCACGAGTTTTTATTTTATTCGCATTAATTCTAATCGCCTTGATGTTCACCCAATTAAGATTTTTGTTTTCCCTAACATGAAGAGCAGTGTTGACCACAAAATACAATATTCCCTCAAAATTAATTTAAGTCCATTTGATATATTATTTTGGGCAACCTTGTAACTTTCGAATAGGAAATAGTATACCTACTAAAAGTTTTAAAAGACCCAAAATATCGGGTCTACTTTCACAGTCTCATAGCCGAAGAAAACAAATGAAGCATGCTCTGCAGTTTTGAATGGCGGCCTTCCCAAACGACACGTACTATTATCAGAAAGTAATTCCTGAACAGTGAAGTCTTTAGTAAAATGTGAGATTATTATACACGTCACTACACACTTGGGTTATCGAATAATAAAGCTTATAAACATGCACATTTTTATGGCTGCAAATAATAAACCGTATATTAAATACAAGAGACGCAGAAGACACCCTCATCTTTGCCCACATACTATTTAAAAAATTCCAATAGCCATTTACTCAACTTCATAAATTTTGATTTTTAGAAGACATTTATGTGTATTTCAGAACATTTGCTTCGCTGTTTTAAACCTTGCCAAACTAAGGACGTTATTTTAGTTGCAAACTTATCACTGTGTCTTAAAATATTTTTTAATATTTTTCGAAGTTTGACAGAAAAATAAAACCGCATAAGAATTCTTTTTCATTTGTTTGGAAATTTCCCTTATTTTGAGTGTGGGTGGAACCTTTTATGGTTTGAGGCAAAACTATGAAATGGCTCATTATTAATGATCAATATAGATAGGCAGTATGTACTTTTTTGTAAAAACATACATTTTAAAAATGTCTTGCAAACAGGCTATATATGTAATGAAAACATCTCCGCTGTAGGGAACTTCTCCTAAACAATTCGTGAAGAATACATTTTGTTCGAAACGCCTATCTTTAAAATTAACGCGCTGAGGCAAAATTACCTTAACATGGGATTTCCTACTTAAATTTTGCAGCTGCCAGCCGGTAGGCAGTGCTCTTAAGTCGTATGTTATCCGTAGGAACGTTAGAAATTGGAAAATTAATTCAGCGACAAATCTGACTTTGAACACTCGCACTTGTTTCTTTTTACTTTATCAGTTGTCGTGCAACTCGTTTAACGCCACCTGGAACCAATAATAAAAAATGTAAATCAGCCAATTGCTGTTACGGCCTCCCACTGTGATATCAAGGAGCGCGTAAAGGGTTCCTATTTTCTTGCTTGTGCAAATTAACATGGACTCTAGCTTAAAGTCACTGAACTCGCGACATTTCCCAGTCTCCAGTTATCCAGAAACCTGCTTTATGGTATAGCTCTGTAGTTACGTCACGTTCTCTCTTAATAGCTTCAAGCCCATTTCATGAAAGTTATGACAATAACATTTTCATTTTAATATCTACATAAGAAAACTTTTACATACATAAATATAACTTATGTAAAGAGACGCATTTCATAAATGTTATGTATGATATAAATTACATCTATGTATATGTCTGTTGTATACAATAATATGAGGCAAATAAAATTTTATGTTTAATGGTAGTAAGGATACTTACCGTTGCCTGTTTTGAAGTGTACTATATACTAGTATATATATTATACAGGATGTATGTAAATTCGGCCGACAAACTTCAGCTGCAGGTTAATCACAGGTAGAAAACATACACATATACATATAAAACCTATGGTCTAAAGTGAATGCTAAGGACACTACAATTCTTTGAAGTTGGACCTGAAGCACTAGTTTATTACAAATGTTTCAGAAAAAAATTAAGTCGGAACATTGAGAGCACTGATAATGTTTAACGTAACAAACGCCACAACACATGTTGCTGTCATAAAGTTATTTCATTTGGGAATAAACATGGCTACTACCCTTAATTCGACTTAATCTGCATGACGCGGTGGCATACTTGGGATTTAAAAGATGCGTTGTTAATCCAGACGTTAAAATAAACGAAAAAATTCGCCTTGTGTAAATACCTGAAGCCTCGCCCTTTTCGAAGAATTCATGTTTTAATTTCACAGTAATACTTCACCAATACATGGAAAATGGGCAACGCGCAAAACACCCAATGAGGCATTGTTGCGACCGTCAAAGGAAAGGGGTGATCACAGAGAGAGGTACATAACAGTGGCGTAGAGAAATGCTTTCGTTGTCGATAAAACTAAAACAATAGGAGATGGCGCTACGTTTGCGTGTGCCATTTCAGTGGATGGAGATTCGAGATTGCTGAACGAATTGTGACTTAACAAACAACATTATTGAAAGAACAAAGAACACCACCGTAATTATTTCAATAATGGAGTATTCTGAACAAATAGTTGATAACTGCATGGCAATATCAATACCCATATCACAGTCACAAAATATCTCGCTGGCGAGACAATCGCAGTAACGTAGCTCACGAGGGAATGGCACATAAATTATTTAAGGCGCTTTGCGACAGCCTGGAAGTCAGGCAACACTTCTAACCCCCGCCGCAAGAGGCTGGGGCAGTGTGGTCCATGTACTGCTGGAATGCGTGTGCCATAGCAATGATATGATGTGTTATGATGGTGGTGGAGGCGTATCTTGTAAGAGTGGAGAGATTTGGGCGGCTCTTGACACAGAGGCCTTGAGAGCGGGCGAGGGTGAAGTTAGGTGAGTATGGAGCAGCGCCGAAATGTAAGGACGGCGAAGAAACGGGAGAACCCCGAGATAACTCGCCAACCAACACCACCATCGTGCGGCACAATTCCCATGTGCGAAAATGTGGGAGCGACCGCNAGGCGAGTAGTCTGACCACTACGCCACCGTGGCTCCGTACATTGTAAAACGACATTACTAATGGTTTCCATATCCAACCCGTAGTAGTAATATGAATCTGGTGTGGGGAAACGCTGCAATTAGGCATGTTATCACAACACTGTTGCAAGAGGGCCCCAGCGGCCGCCTCTTGTGGTGTTATTGTTTTACATGTATGACAAGTGGAAGCATTTCTCAGCGCCACTATTACGTACCTCCCTCTGGAATCATCCCACTCCATTTAATAGCCACAACAATTCATTATTGAGTGTTGTGCGTGTTGCCCATATACAAGGTATTAGCAGGTATTATTCTGAAATATTGAAACACGAATTCCTCGAAAACGGTGAGGCTCAGGTTATTTACAAAATACGAAATTTTTCGTCATTTTGTTAATTGTGAATTGCGGATTAACAACCCACATTTTAAATCTCAAGTATGCTACCGCGTCGTGGAGATTAATCTGAAATAAGGGTTAGTAAATTTGATTATTTTCATAAAATAAATTAATGACAGTGGCAGGCGTTATGGCGTTTGCATTATCTTTGTTACGTTATGAATCATAAAAATTCTCAGTGTACCATCCAAAATATTATCCAATATTTCTAACAAAATAGTGAGTAGAAGGAAAGTGGGCATTCACCGCCGACAGGAGATAGATCAGGCCCCCGGAAGCCATGGCAGCCATCTTTGATTTCCCTTTGTTCCCTTTTCCTCTTCACAAACGTCCAAAAAGTCCCTTTTACATTAAAATTTCCCTTTTTCTCTCAAATTTCCCTTTAAAAAATTTATTTTACTCAATGCGGTGAAAAGGAGATCCATTTGCACAATCCGGCAGAATCCGGTGGATACCTTAGCCCTCTTATTAGCATAGCCATAATTTCCGATCTGTTTAAAATAAAGCCACGAAATTCATAATATAGGCATTACCCCTGATAACGAACATAGTGATCGGGCCAAGTATGCCTTAAGCAATCTTATAAGCATAGTTGGCTACCATTTCCCAACCACCGAAGTTAAAGTCACCAAATTCACAACATAGACATCACTCGCGACGACGAAAACGTTGGTGGGGTCCACTAGACCATATTTTTTTATAAGCATAGTTGCAGCCATTTCCTATCTGCTGAAGCTATAGTCACCAAATTCATATCATAGACAGCATATACGATAATAAGCAAGTTGGCTTTGTCAATTAAGCCTCCATCTGTCTTATAAGCATAGTTGACAGCTATTTTCCTTCCGCCAAAGTTTCAGCCACCAAATTCATATCATAGACATCACTCGCGACGACTAACAGGGTAGCATGGGCAATTACACCTTAACCCATCTTATAAGTATAGTTGACCATCAATTGCCATTCACTGAAGCTATAGTCACCAAATTCAAGTCGTATGCATCGCCCCCCAACGACGATAAAATTGGCAGATTCAATTAAGTCTTAACCCATCTTATAAGCATAGTTAGCTTTAATTTCTGAACTGTTTGAGATATAGTCACCAAATTAATATCACAGGCATCGCTTCCAATATTGAACTGGGCAGCAGGCTCAATTATGCCTTAAGCAGATTTATAAGCATAGATGCCTGCCATTTCCTATACGCAAAATTTACTACCATAAAATTCATATCACAGGTATCATTCCTAGCTACAATGTGATAAGGTCAATTAGACCGTAAACTCTGTTATAAGCATAGTAGAACATAATTTCTTAACCATTTAAGTTCGGCTAACATGTAGCATGTAACATGTAAAGAATATAAAGGCGTGTATACATACAGTTGCGTTGCAAGCATGTCGCAGTAGTTATGAGTTCCTGGTTCATGTAAGAGTGTAGGGACTGAAATAGCACACATATGCATCGGTCTGCGCTCACTCAACAATCACCCCGACCCGCCCTCATAGTCTGCTACCACAGGTGTCCGCCAACTTGGATCCCCTCATCGGCTACTAGCCTCCCTTCATCCACAGCCCTCCTGAATGTATATGTGTATATTTATAAATCAAATATATATATTAAAGAACGTCAGCACGGCTAACATGCAACAACCAACCATATATGAAAAATTTAAGGTATACACAATTGTACTGCGAGCATGATGTTTGTAGTCGTGGGGGTTACAGTAAAATATAAATAAACGCAGTCAGCCTGACACGAGGATTAACTGGCCCGATGACTCGTTAGCATGGGTGATCTACTAATGACAACCCATACATTGAAAAAATAAAGGTTTATACAATTGCAATTGCAAAATATATTAATGAAAAACTTGATGAAACTTTCAGATTTTCGTTAAGCACTGGTTAAAGCTGTGTTCTCATTAAATTATTTTTTTCATTTTCTTTCAGTTTCATGACGTTCAACAACATATTTGTCTTTTTTGTTTTGTGAAACAAAAAATCCACTTTTGCACAACCTTAGAATATTGGAAGGCTTATTTGCACACTTAAAAATGTAACGTTGTTATGTAGTTCATTAGCTCACTGTCCCTCCCTCTCTCAATTATTCAGTATCACTGTGCAGCTCTATCTGTGATGCAATCCACGAGCCGCGACTGGCTAAAAAAGGTCTTCTTGCAGTAGCCACACAAATAAATATCCTGAATATCTCCCATCGTCGAATAAGAGTTCCCTCTCCACAGCAGCTATTCACTCTTCACAGTTTGAATAGCAACTGAGCCGGCCAGCCTATTGTGTCTTGTTTTAAACCACAACAGTGTACAATTACTCCACCATGAATTTCTCCCCTAATAGAATAAAAGTAAAAAATGGTTATAAGCATAAAGCACTGTACGATATGTTAGGCCAAACAAAAATAAAAATCACCATCGTGAAGCCTGGGAGTGATAGGCTCAGCACTGCTTAGCACTGTTGCGAGCAGATATAAGAGGAAAAATAGTTATAAGCATTATCCAACCAACACATATTGCACAAGCATCAAGCACTATATGCCATGTCAGTCGATGCTATACAAGTCCATAAGTCTGAAAACTGTCCAGGTAGCTCTGGTTAGTACCGCAGAATAGCAAGCGATTTCATTCAAGTCCTAACAAAAAGGACCCATACATTCCTGGTCGAGCCATGCTATAGTAGAAAGTCATAAAAGGTCTACTACCATCTAACACATAATGTGAGAACATCTTGCCTCGAACGTCGCATCAGGCTAAATAAACACTATTATGGAGCCGAGAAGCACGGGAACGACATGGCCAACACTGCTACACGACTACAGATAAAACAAATAAAATGTAAAGGAAAATAATTATAAGCACTTAACAACCAGTGCATATTTCACAAGCGTCGAGTTCTGTAAGTCGCGTAAGACGATGCTAGACAAGACCTAGCAGCCCTGGTTAGTGCAGCAGAATAGCAAACGACATCCTTACGAACCGATTGGAACAAAGTCATCAAAGTCAGATTACAGCCAACACTCACAACCCGCAACACTAGCAGTGGAAAACGTCCTCCCCGTCCGAAATTGTGGGATCAACTAACATCTGTAAGTCAGCCAGCTGGTCGGTCAAACAGCATAGACACTGCACAGGTATCAACGTGTGGAAGGAATAACACATACACTAGTCGAGAGGTGTGTCAGGCTCCAAAGTGCCAGGCCAACCGAGTCGCACATTCACATCTCTTTACAAGATGAATTCAGTTGTACAGGGCAAGGTAATAAGTTATTTCGTTTTAAATATTACTATACATGTACTTATTTTTAAGGATGAAGAAAAAGATTATATTTTGTAAATACAAACATACGAACACTCTGAGAAAATACATTTGCCCCACTCGCAATAGCAGGAGCCATGACAACATGCAATCTTGACCATGACCTTCGATGACATCATGCGACCTTCACCTTGACCTTTGTCCACCATCTCGAACGAAATATACCGCTTAAAACAAAAAAGAATCGAAATGTTTTATGAACTTTTAAAATCACAGAAAAAAACATGTAAGCTTGGCTTCGTCTACGACGAAGCTGAATATGGGGGCGATTGTGTACTTCTTTATTTTTTCAATCTATGGGTGGTTGTTAAGGGTTACCCATGCTAACTATTCCTTGGGCTATCGACCCTTGTGTCAGGCTGATGGTGTTTATTTATATGTATTTATTTTACTGTAACCCCTACGACTATATGCATCATGCTCGCAGCACAATTGTGTATACCATATATTTTTCATTTCTGATTGCTTTTGCATATTAGCAATGCAATGTTCATTTATGTCTTTATATTCTCGTTTTTTAAATATATATACAGTCAGGATGGCTGTGGATGAAGAGAGACTAGTAGGCAATGAGGGGATTCAAGTTGGCGGACACCTGGGGTAGCAGACTACGAGAGCGGGTGTGGGTGATTGCTGAATACATGCAGACCGAGCTTATGTGTGCTGTTTCAGCCCGTACACTCGTACATGCACCAGTAACTACTAATTACAACGAGATGCTTGCAATGCAATTGAAAGTAGACCTGCCTTTATTTCCTTTACATATATGGCCGACTATTACATGTTAGCCGAACTTAAATGTTCAGAAATGATGCTCTACTATGCTTATAACAGAGCTTAAGGCCTAATTGACCATATCACATTGATTACGGCTAGGAATGATACCCGTAATATGAATTTTATGGTAGTAGCTTTTGCGGATAGAAAATGGCAGGCATCTATGCTTATAAATGTGCTTAAGGTAAAATTGAGCCTACTGACCAGTTCGATGTTGGAAGCTTTTAGTGTGATATGAATTTGGTGACAAAATCTCAAACAGTTCGGAAATTATAGGTAACTATGCTTATAAGATGGGTTAAGACTTAATAGAACCTGCTACCCTCATCGTTGTCGGAGGCGACGCATATGACTTGAATTTGGAGACAATAGCTTCAGTAGATGGCAATTGATGGTCGTCTATGCTTATAAGATAGGTTAAGGTGTATTTACCCTGCTTCCCTGTTCGTCGTCGCGAGCGATGTCAATGTTATGAATTTGGTGATGATAGATTCAGCAGATGAGGAATGGTGGTCGACTGTGCTTATAAGAAGGTTTAAGGTGTACTTGACTCTGCCACCTTGATGCAATGCTCTAGCGGGCACGAATGGTAATTTTGTAGCGGGAAACCAAGATGGCAGGCAGGCAGACGAAGGCACGAGGATGGGGTGATTGATGTGTGCATGATTAGCATGGGTGCGATTAGTATATGTTCAATTAGCAGATGAGTGATTGGTATAGGCGTCGTTAGCATATGCGTACTTGGCAGAGGTCGTAGAATATATGATTGTAACAAGGGGATCATAATTGGGCCATGAACTCGAACATTCTTGAGACAATATGGATGGTGTTGGCATGGAATGATAGAACATGAGGTGCTTGTAAATAATTACACAATCTGGCTGGAATTTGCACAATTTCCACCGTATTCTGCCGGATTGTGCAAATGGATCTCCTTTTCGCCGCATTGAGTAAAGCAAATTTTTAAGGAAAATTTTGAGGGAAAAGGGAAATTTCTGGTGGTTTTAAGGGAAGAAGAGGCTATTTCGGGGGAAAAAAAGGGAAAAAAGTGAAGGCCAAGATGACTACCGTGGCTTTCGGGTGCTCAATACCCCATCCGCTGTCGTTGAATGTTCATTTTAGTTCTACTCTAGTGTTTCAAAGATGTGTGTATACGTGTTTGTATGTGTGTATAAGTGAGAGAATGCATGGCCCGGGAGAAGATTAATTTTGCTATGTGAATGTGTGTGTGTTTTGTACAGAGCGTGGTGAAGGAGATGAATCGTCTGGGCATGATCGTGGACTTGTCGCACGTGTCGGTGAAGACGATGAAGGATGCGCTGGAAGTGAGCAAGGCGCCCGTCATGTTCTCGCACTCGTCAGCGCGCGCCCTCTGCAACGACACTCGCAACGTCCCCGACCACGTGCTGCGCCTCGTGGTGAGCTCCTCAACTACTATCCGCCAACCTCACTCTGCCTGCGCTGTTGGCGGGGTGTGGGGTACTGTGCTTTTGCCATCTGCGCTGTAACCATCTTTGTGTCACAGGACTGGATGGCGCTTTTTTCATTTCCGGGCAAGTAGAGTGCGATCCAATGGAGCACTACACCCCACTGTACAAAATGCAGAGTTTATTATAAAGTCGTGCACATACACTAACATTTTCAGAAGAATACGATTAATTTTCATATGAAAGAAGAAAGTGTAGGTATACGTTTAAATGCAAAAAAAATTTCGTTGGGATTAGTTATTTTAATGTTTTAAATTCCAGATAATAAGAGTTGTCACGTGCCGGTTTAGGGATTATAGCACGACATTGGCTCACATCCATCACCCCCTCACACCACCCCCGCCTCGCGCACTTCGCTAGGCGCCTTCCAGGTGGCACGTGGAACCACAGGCAGGTGGAAAATTTCGGAACACGTGGAGCTGAAGCGAAGGC
>NQII01001740.1:372777-402256 GCA_002778355.1 Clitarchus hookeri
AAGACGTGAGTACGAGTCCGAACAGCAGCCCAGGGAGAATCAGCACCGGCGGGCCGGCTTCCACGGCCTACCACTTCGTTGGAACTCATTCCAAGATGACAGCCTACCCACACTCACCGCTGAGTTAAGTATAGAATTCGTCGTCCAAAGAACTCAACCACGAATTCGCCCCGTGAATACGAGTAAACAAATTATGACAGTACCGCACCTCGAAAGTTTTGATGTTGTGTATTTGTGAATATATACGAGACAATATATTCGTACTTCAAAATACAACAGTGATAGTCTACCTCATTATAATACCCGCAACCTCCAAGCACTTTTTAGTCGGTGCCTGGAGGACATTAACTCTGACCAGATAAGCCACCATGTCCTCGACTGTGGCGGTACCTGCGTCAGAGTATACAGTATATAAAACTAATCAATTTAAATCTATTTCTGAATCGTGTACTTTAAATGCACAGTTTGCAAAAAAATGCTTATCAATCAATATTATTATAATAATTACCGTGATTGTATGTAATAAAATTTGTGATAATGATTACGAATAATTGTAATAATTTATCCATTTCAGCCACGAAATATATAGTGAAATGGATGTGCTTATAATTAATTATTTAAAATATTTGTAAACAACATTACCATTTTTTTATTACATAAAGTCACAGTAATTAATATAATTACCTTGCTTGCTATATTTTTCCAAAATATGCTTTTTGAAGTATTTAGAATGATAATACGCTTAAGTTTTAAATAAAAAGAGACTTATTATTATTTGATTTTATAACATTTAAACAAATAAATTGTATCAAATTATAATTATCTTTTAGAGTTACAAGGTGTATGCTTTCTTCTTTCGTGTGAAACTTAATACGTTCCTTTCTGACGATTTTGGTAGTACCTGTACTACTTTTTTAATAACTCTGCATGCAGTATAGTGGGGTATAGTGCTCCATTGGAAGACACTTTGCTTCTGCTTTAAGGTGGATTCACACGTTCACAGATCACGTCGACCTGACAGAGCCAGCTGAGCGAGTTTCTGCGACACCGATTCACACTTCACTAGAATCTCTGCATTTTCTGTTTACTCATAATTTCACGCTAAGTTTGGTTTGCCAATCAGCTGCCAGGAAGCGAATTTTCGTTCCTTTTAAATTTAGCACGGTATTTTAGTATATTTCACTAGAATCTCTGAATGTTCTGCTTACTCATAATTGCACGCTAAGTTGGTTTGCCAATCAGCTGCCAGGGAGCGAGTTTTCTATCCTTTTAAATTTAGCACGGCATTTTAGTATATTAAAATTTCTAACAATATTCTTTTTCATTCCCTTTATCTTTGTATATCGTTTCCCGTCTCTTTCCTTGGCATGATTAATAAGCCTTAAACTCAAAATCTCTTCTTGTATGGCAGCCATTTCGGTCGTCTCGGTTACTACGCGCTGAGTTGTGGGTAATACTGGCGCTGTCTGCGCGGAAGAAGTTGAGATCGGCTCAATTTTTCTCGCAGAAATAATTCGTATGACGCAGAAGCTACGAGGAGCTCTGTGATTAGCTGTTGGTGCTATGTGTTCTGTCTTTTAAGCCTGTTCTGTGAACGTGTGAATCCGTCTTTCCATTTATTTGGGGTAACCTTATACCAGCCAAGACGAGGGGTCGCGGTGGTGCAGTGGTCAGACTACTCGTCTCCCACCTAGGCAAACTGGGTCGATTCCCGGCGGGGCCACTCTCGGATTTTGCCATGTGGGAAACGTCCTGGATAAAACAGTTCGTCGGCGAGTTTTCTCTGGGATCTCCCGTTCCCTCCGTTCTTATATTCCGGCTCTGCTCCATACTCACCTCACTTCACCCTCACCGACTCTCAATACCTCCATGTTAAGAGCCGCCCAAATCTCTCCACTTCGCTCCACCAGCCAATACATCTTTGTATCATTTCCTTAATTTAGTTTCAAATAAAGGCTCGAAGAATCTTTGCACATTAATGTGTTCGAAATAAGTCGAATTTTTTAGCATACGAAGGTTGGCCAAGTTGGGACCCGAAGAGCCTTCATTTTAAACGAAAAATTTATGTTTCAATATTTTCCCTAAATTGCAGAAAGTTATCCCAAAACTTAGCGCAATCATTACATAAATAATTGCTTTGAGACGTCCGCACAGTTTTTCTGACCAAGCTGTAATGCAATGACAATAGAATCAAGTTGCGTCCAATATTATTGCATTTTACTTGTGAAAGCACGGGTTTATTGTAAAACCAAATGTTAACAAATGGCAAGTCATCGTTTGAACTTGTGATCTTCACAGTTGTGATGACATTTATTGACGACATGAGCAGAAGACGAAAATCGCTCTAACTCATTTTCATTCTGTTGCCTTCGCCGTTGCCATGCATCCTGTAGGTGCCCTACTATATACGTTGTTCACGGTAAGCTGAGCACTTTTGAATGCTCTGCTGAGGATCTACTTCTATGCATTTTGTGTATTCTTCCACCATATGTAAAGTTAGCATTGCCATAGGTCTGGTCACTTTATTTATGCGTCAGTCAAGTTAAACTGTGATATCATTACAAATGTAAAAAATTTACAAATTTGCTAACGTTTTACACTTATATGCATTAAAAACTGGAAACCCAAAGAAACAATTTCAGTATTATCATATGTTTACCTAACACTTTTAACGTTAAGATGTAGAACTACTTCCCCTCCGTCGTTTCTAAATCGACAGGGCAGATGTCAGCCAGTGCGCCTGTTAAAATATACGCAGCAAGGGGCAGTGCAATTTTCCAAAGGTTTATTTAAAAAACGTTCAATTAACCGTGAACAGCCCGTACCTTATAATATACAGAGTTGTGAAGGAGTTAGCGCGAGCAAATTTTGCCGCTTTTTTTAACGCTATTTTCATGATTTTACACCCATGTAGTTCTGTAGGTCTTGTCACATTTGAATGCTCGTGTCACCTTTGTGCGCGAAGAAAACTTACTATCACAATGCGGTGCATTAGAAGAACCCTCCTCCCATTCATCCCTGCAGACAATTTTACTCTATTTATTGAAACCCTTAAAAATAGTATCAGCGATGTCTTGTGTTATATTTATATTCTTAAAATTCAAGGCTATTATTACATGGTACAGTGATGCGATATTCTATGTACTTAGAATATTGTTTTTAAAACACAAAATATCGGAAATAGATTGTATTGTGAATAGCAATATATTTGAAAATATTTATTTCTCAGTAAATATCCCCATCGGGAATATATCAAAACACCATGTAATTATCGAAGAATTTGCATTAGATACTTACATTACAGTGGCGTGTGGTGAACTGTTGCAAGGTAAGCTGGCGTAAGCTCTGTGCTGTACCCTGTTGCTTGCTAGTTTACACTTCCACCTCCAAAACGTAGCTCGGCAGCTGACGCCACAGGACGCGTGTAATGGGTCCCTTGCTGCTCGCTTGTGAGTGGTCAGAATGCATTCAGTTTCCCTAGGCTGCCCTGTGGTTGCTGGTTATTGCTGCGTGCACCGGGAATGTACAGTAGTTAGCAAGAACCAGCTTACCTTGCAACAATTTACCACACACCACTGATACATTATATACGTTTTGTCATGCGCCTAAAATCCCAGGATCACCAAAACACTAGAATGTCCAATTTCAGAATATCGTTAACGTTAGGATATGCTGATGTTGATATCGGAATAACGCCAATATTGAGATATTCCCTGTATCGCAATATAGACATCATTGGAGTGCATGGTACATTTCTAAACTTTGTGTACTGATTTTCAGCTTCCAGGATGTTTCTAGAATGTTACATATTTTGCAAGATATCGAAGATTTGCAAGATTTGCAGATTCGCCACACAAGTGAAAATACTGAGAGCTGGCACATAACCAGTTTTGACCGCTTTTAAAAAGTTCGAAAATAATACTTGCATTGCGCAAAATTGAATAGTTCTCTACAAACACTAATGCAATGTGTACCCCTATTGTAAAAATATATTTATTAAAAAAATTTATTTCTAATGTACACTTTAAACTATTTGCTAAGTATTTCTCGCAAATACGGTTTAGAATGATACCGACAAGACGTATAAAACAACCAGAAGTGTGCAAATACACTTAGCAGCGTGAAGTGGGAGTAATGTTATTTTCGGCTGTACACTAACCAAGTAGTGTAATATCAGTTTTATTATTGACACACAGTTTACTCTTTTATTTTATTTGACGTATTTATGTTTCTTTCTGCCATTTTACTTTTGATAATTTCTCTGAAAAAAAAGTATTTCCAGAGAAAAAAATATATATTTATATTTGCAAGTCCACTATTTGGTATCGTAACTTTCAAATCAATGAAAAGAATTGCTGTCCATTCATGATTATTTTCAACTTTTCTGGAGCCTTACTATCGTTCCACTTTCAGGCCATTCCTCCGCCTCATGCAAAGCTTAACTAAGTTTATAGAATTGTACCAAAGGGACCACGCATCGCATTCGTGCGTACTCACTTTACTATTATTTTGTATGAGAACTATCTGTCACTAGGCAATACCAACACACCTATTTTCTCCCTGTTTTTATTCAATTTGACATATTGTAATTTATGGGTAAAATATAAGTGAAAGTTCAGCGTGACCAAAAATAAAGTACCTTCACTTTGACAGGTGTATAAAATGCTCGTGATAAATGTGATACACTACGTATTTGTGAAATAACCAAGCACGTCGTGCATATTTTATTCAAAGATTTGATTCGAAAAGCGTAAGATAACGCAAATATAACATATTTGTCGGCTGAAAGGAACATAATAATAATAATGGCGTGTGGGGAGTGAACCCAGGGCATGGCAACACCCTCCGAGTGACGGCCTTTCCAGCTGGGACCCGTAGGTGACCGTCATCCCCGGGTATGATGACAGAAATGAGACCCTAGAATGGAGCGGCGCTGGAATGCAAGGGCGGGGGAAACGGGAGTACCCCGAGAAAACCCGCTGGCAAGCGGCATCGTCCAGCACGATTCCCACATGCGAAGATTCGGGAGTGAGCCCGCCGGGGTACGAACCCGGATCGCCGTGGTGGGAGGCGTGCGCCCTGGCCACTGCGCCACCGCTGCCCCTGAAAGGAACAACGCACACGACTGCGTCTCCTCGCAGAAGCGCGCAAGCAGGTGGGTTTGCGCGCGTGTGGTTGACGCGCCGGGTAGGCTGGCTGGAGCGGAGAACGGCTCCGGGGAATTTACGAGCAAAGCCGGCAGCGAAACGAGAAAACTAGACGTGTCGGGCTACAACTTCTCAGACACTTCGCGTGCGAGCTGCAGGGACCGTGCGAGTCTGTGTATGTGCGTTACGCGACCGACAGAACGTCAAGCAAAGCGGTAAGGGATAGAAATGATTTGGTTCACGTTTGATTAAACGATTTTTAAAGCCCTGCTTAGTTTGGTTCATTAGTCCAACGTGAATCGTTCCGTCACGTGTTAAAATCGTTGTGTGAATATGGGGAAGGGTGATCACGCTACCTGCGATAAACCAATCTCTGTGCTCCAACACTGAACTGATATTCTGCCAATACGACTATCATAAACGACGTGGCTAGGATTTCAGTTTAGAACACTGTTTGTGTAATGTATAAACGGGTGCTTTCAGATGTTTTTATACTTCCTCTAACTATATTATAATGCATTTTTATTAAATTCAAATTGATAAAAAGTATTTCATTAACATAAAACTGCTTGTGTTTTGAAAATTAAGTTCTGAACAAACACGTTCTTTACTAACGATCATGTGACTTCGACATTTGCATTGGTGTCCGGCAGGTCAATGTTGGTAGCATGCGCAGAAGATGAAAAATCGGTCTACTTCATTTTTAGTGGACGTTATTGCTAGTGTTCATGCGCCTATCACATTATACTGTGAAACAATTAGGAACATGATGATGTTACGCTTGCGCCAATTATTACACTCGATGTGTATTTATATATTGCTTATTTGTATGTATTAATATAGCAATTAATGGTTATCGGTTGAGGGGCGAGGTAGGTAGGTAGGACTTAATGTCTCGTCGACAGCGAAGTCATTGGAGACAGAGCAAGTTGCTCAGAGAAGCAGGACCGAGGAAGGAATCGGCCATAGCCTGTAGTAAATAACCATCCCAGCATTCGCCTGGAGTAATTTTTGAAAACCATAAAAACCGAAATCTGGATGGCCGGACTTGGATTCGAACCCAGTTCTTCCCGAATACGCCAGGAACCTTGCTCGGTTTTATAGTAGCGACGCAAGTCATTTATATATTTACAGCTTGATATATTGTAAATGTTTCATGCTATATACATTGGTTAGAAACTTCCACTACAGGCCTAAAAATGTACTGGATTGTCCACGGCGTAATGGATTAAATGTTTCTAATACAGAGTTATTACTAATTTGCCAAACCAAGATATACAGTGTTGACCATGATGTTTGATCAATTGCTGAGGGAGGAGTTATGTAATGATTAGTTAATGGACAGCCATACACAGATTACTGAAGTGCCACGTGATCTACGTAGCCGGAGGCTGACAGCAAGTCAATAGTACGGCGATCGCCACATCCCGGTCTCCCGCGTGAGCTTGCTCGGCCGGCGGCGTTGTGATGAGGAACACAGTACTTTCTCTTGCTTTACTGCTCCGTATATAGCCCGTTCATGTTCACTTACGACTTTCCTGAAGCCCTTCTTAAGTTCTAGTTCCAGAATATTCCTCCGCCTCATGCAAATATAGCTTCATCAAGCCTAGAAATTCACACCAAAGGAACAAAGCACCGTATCTGTGCGCATTCAGTGTAATAATATTTTGCCTGAGAACTATTTCTTACTAGGCATTACCAACACCCCCATTTTAACTCTGTTTTTAATTATGTTACATAAAAATGAGTTATTATATTTTTTTTTGTAAAAAATCGGTAAAAATTTAATTGAACCAAAAATAATAGATATTAGTGTTGTCAGAAGCATAAAACGCTAGTGATACAGCGCATATTTAGAAAACATATATGGAATTATTTTTTAAAGGTTTGATTAAAAAAGTGTGAAGATATCGCGATTAGACTATAGATAGGGCCAGTGACTTTTCGCGTAAAAATAGGAGCACACAGTAGACTTCAATACTATATACACACCTCAGCTGTTGTTATACCTCCATTGGTTGCTGGCGCCGTGTCCGTCTTTGACCAAGCCACTTAGGACTAAGTAACTCCGACACTGAACCTTCGTGATTCGTCCGCAAACGGTTAACACGGGCCAGAACATTTTTTAGCCAATCTAATAAACTGGACGACCCTACAGTGCTTTGGACTGTATCTTGTTTCGAAATATTTTCGCGAAATATCACTGCCCCTAACTATAGATGTCGGCTCACGCAGCCGTGACTTGGAGTTACTGTGTGGGTCCCCGCCCTTGTAGAATCCTGCCCAGTGGCCTTCCTTACAGTGTACGTTAACGGAGCATTCGTTCGATGGTGTTCAGCTAGGGTTTTCATCACAAGTATCAAATGAAAGAAATCGATCAAACCCGTTCGTTCACGCATTAATTTGTGAGCCGAAGTATTGCAATCGGTTAATTTTTTTTACGTGCACTATACTTGTGTCTAGCGTACTTCTTACAACTGGTTGAACGACCGTGCTGCGTGCTCAAAGAGTTACCGTCAGCCATTCCAACTAGATGAGTTGTAACTTTCACAAATCAGATTATTCCTCTGGGAAATTCTCAAGGTACTGGGTACTGATTCCTCGCTGTGTACAGTACTTGCCATAGAGATGCTCCTACTGATTCCTCGCTGTGTACAGTTCTTGGCATGAAAATACTGCATGTGCGACATGTCGACATGTCGACGATCGTGGGCGCGGTGACTGAATATGTTAAGCTGGACTCACAACCATCCGTAGCACCCGTCATCCGTCCTTCATTTCCGGCGGTCACGTGATATTCAACAAGTCGCAGGGCAATTTTTTTCTATCCGTCTATCCGTCAAATATTTACCAAACTATAATTTTCAACGGCCGAACGGATGGGCCACCACCTTCTGACGTCGTTCTTTAGACGTGAATACGCACTTCGAAATAAAATGCAAGGCGGTGGATCTGTGCTTATTTATATTTGGTAGTAAATTCAGGAATTTTAAATGTAAAAAAAATCGGTATAAATTCTTGTTCCGTGGGAAAATCATTTCCCCAAAATATTTCCGTCTTTAAAATTTATTTCCAACCGAAATATATCTCCAACTAAAGAAAAATCACGATGTAAAGTTGTCACACTGAAATTTGATCGTACAGAAGGATTTACGGACGACGGATTGTTGTGAATCGCTTTCAACTGACGGACGAAAACAGACGGATTACTGCCGGACGGACGACTGACGGGTACAGCCTCAGATGGCAACCAGTTTTAACTTTATATTTGCAATAAGAAATGCAAACGAAGAATAACTTATACTTGTGAGCTGCTGACGTAAGAGTAGAAATGAAAGTTAATTTAAGATTAGAATACCATTTATTTATACACAGGATTTTTTTTAAGATATATCAGAAATTTTTAATTTTTTTAATAAACTGTGATTTAAATCCATTTTCCTTCTATTGAGATGACCCAGATGAAATAGTGCATCATATTCAAAGTTTGAAGTTTGTTATAAATATAATTAAGCCCTTTTATTGTTATGTTTGATGCTCCTTAAGAATTAAAATGTAAATTTTATACTTTGCTACGTACTGCATAGAAATGTATTCTCCTTTCAAAAACAGTACCTTTGAACAACAAACAAAATAAAAGTACTTCCAGTCAGTCTGTTCGTCATATTCCGGTTACTTCTAAAACTAATTCGTTTTAGTAACTTTTTCCCATGTAAACAAGTTTTCCGCATGTATATATAAAAATGATTTTACTACTTAATGAATAATTTTGCTATTACTAAAAATTCGCATATGTGCTTTCTATCTGGTTAGCTATTTGGGCTATAGTGTCTCTCATATTGTTTGTCATAACAGGCCCTAAACGACGGCATCGTCATGGTGAATTTCTACTCGCAGTTCCTCACTTGCAACGACGTGTCCACGATCCAGGATGCAGTAGGTAAGTAAAGTAGACATTTTTTTAAGTAGAAAGCAGGAGTTTGTGAATAAGAGATTATAAGCAATACAAACATTATGAGAAATGTTTATTGCAAACTCCACGCAACGAACACTTTTGAATATTATTCAATTATTTCAGCATTCAATTAAATGGTTTCACGTTGAGATAGCAAAATTTTTCTTTTTAATTTCCCGATAACGAAAGTTTATCTACTGTAAGAATTTTTTTTTATATATTTATATTTAATAATTATTCTTCATTTAAATGCATAAAAAATAATAATTTAAACAATTTTTTTTATTTCGAAATTAAATGTTTATTTTTTAAATTTAGAATTAAAGACAATATTGTATTATGGATTACGAACTATTAAATCTTATATAGCCAATCTCATTTCATAAATACTGAGCATCATAATTCACTGCCTTACTATATTTTGTGTGCTATATTGAAACAGGACATTGTGAACTAGTAATTTTCCCGGATTTTCAAATGGTGTGTAATTCTCCCCAATAAAAAATCAGTAGTTCAGAAAAAAGGAAATTAACAAATATTATTTTTTTTATTTTTTTAGAAATTACTTTTTACGCCAGAGAAGTTTAACGTGCAGCTACTTATAGTCATAAACTGGTTTTTGAAAACAAGTTTACGTTGTAAAATATACTCACCGAAAACTTTGCACATTGAACGTTTGTTAGTTGTAGTAATTATACGCTCTTGAAATATACAAGATAATTCTAAAGTAGTTATACTACTTTGAACGTGAATATATTATTTTATTGAAAGGGCTTTCGATATTTCTTCCCATGCACGAATGAAGCTACACCCTTGAAAGTTTATGCACAATTCTTGTTTATTGTGCAATGTGACTTGTGTATGGTTTATGCCAGACATCCCATCTGAAGTCTGTTTCTTCCAACACGCGGAGTAGCATCTCCAGTGTCACTTCAGAAATTGCAGNTGAAAGGGCTTTCGATATTTCTTCCCATGCACGAATGAAGCTACACCCTTGAAAGTTTATGCACAATTCTTGTTTATTGTGCAATGTGACTTGTGTATGGTTGATGCCAGACATCCCATCTGAAGTCTGTTTCTTCCAACACGCGGAGTAGCATCTCCAGTGTCACTTCAGAAATTGCAGCCGTAATTCTTGTACGACGTTTGGCAACAGTTACAGGTAAGAGTGTCACGTACACTCGATCTTTAACATAACCCCACAATACCAGATGTAAGTAATCTTGTTAGGTCGGGGGTATGAGCTGACCATGCTATCGGCGTGGCCCAACCAATCCAACTACATGGGTTGTGCCAGGCTTAAATACCTGATGTGGCTTTGTGGCTGAATATAACTAGTGCTGGGCGCTGTGCACACTGTATGTTCCTCTGTAATTTACTCCTTTTTAACCCTTATGGTCACGGGTACAGGAGATCCGATTGCCCACACGCTGTACATATCAGTGCAGAGAATAATGTCCAAGCATAAAATTTAGAGATTGATATTGTGGTTGATCAGCTATTTTGAAAGATAGCACAACATAAAAAAATTAAGCTTTTACGTTATATCTCGAAAATTACTGAACCAACTCTCGCCAAATTTGGTACATTTGGTTGTTGAGGAACTTGGGCACTTCTCCAAGGAAATCAGAGGGTACATCATCTTGCTGGAATTGAATGTGTCCTTCCTGGTCATCTTCGTCAAGTTGAAGAATGAGGAACTGTTGGAGTATGTACAAACACGTAATGTTTGTAATGGTCATCTCCATGAAAAAAAATAATGGCCCGTACACTTTTTATTTGCCGAAGACGCAAAAAAACTTTCATTTTGGACTGGCAGGAACATGTTCCAGGAAGATATGGGGATTTTCACTACCCCAAATCCTGTATTTGTGGGTATCTATCGTATCAGTGACGTGGAATTTGCTATCGTCACTGTAAACAATCGTCTTCAACCATCCTCAACATTTTCGTACAAAATTACTTACGAGCACGTTTGTTGCCATCTGTAAGGGTCTGCACTATTGATAATCGGGATGCTTTTAAGTGTAGATGTCTTTGTAATACTCTCCTTGCAGTCGTCTGAGTAATCCCTCTTTGGATGCACGTCTCGTTGACTTGCGTGGACTTTGAGCGAAGCATTCTCCAACCTGTTCCACGTCATCTTTGGAAACATGGGGCCTGCCAGTTTTCAGGGTATGGGAAGAGAAAATCCCTTACCAAAAAAATTCCTCTGGCACAAGTAAATTGTAGGCCTACTGGGTAGTTCTTTGCGATACTGGGTTCGAAATTTCCTTTGAACTTGTGTATCAGACTTTGTTTCTTGGAACCAAAACACACAACGAGCTCGCCCCGCGGCTGTGAAAGTAGCTATTTTGATCACACTGGCTGAGAGCGCTCGCAGTGGCACTTTTCGGTACTACGTTCTCTGTGCAGGAAACTTGAAGGGTTTGGATTCATTTGTGCATTGGGAGAAATATCGTAAGTCCTTTCAATAATTTTATATTCCCGTTTAAATTTGTAAAGTTACTTAAGAATCATTCTGTATATTTGGAACGTTTCTCTTAGTGTTGTATCCTAATTGTACTATTGACAAAAGGGAGCTTATCGCTATCCAATAACATAAAAAATTGTGAAATAATCTGCACAAAAAGTTTGTCTGAAAAACTTGCAGATTTACAAAAATGTGTAACTTTTGTGTAGGGAAAATGCATTGTTGTCCTAACGATTTGATACATTGGTTTTTGTTGGTATATGCACAGTAGCCTCTTAGATAGGTGTATGTTTGGTTGTCATTTAAATTAAACAAAAACTTCATAGTAAATTAGGCAACGTCCTTTTCAATTTATGAATTGCATGAATTTTAACTTATAGCGTTCATCTAGACTCATTCTAAATACGATTTGATTTAATAGTAATCTTGTACTGTATATGCCTCAGCATATACAGTACAAGATTACTATTAAATCAAATCGTATTTAGAATGAGTCTAGATGAACGCTATAAGTTAAAATCCTGGACAGTTATAGCCCTTACACTAAAGCCAGCTGTATGTTGGCGTGAGAGGCGAATATGCTATCCAAATCACTACACTTACCATTACAGATACAGTGTCGACTATAGTTATTAAATTTTTGCCAACCATATGCCAAATAATCAGGTTTTAATTATTTTCGTCATATAAACCAAATGAAAACGTTACTTAAGAACAAACCATGTAAATTGGTACTCAGAAATACGTCATAATTATTGGTAAATGTCAAAATTGGTTTGCACCCTTGTACTTTCAAATGTTTGGTGTTTTATAATTTCTTCTTACTTTTGCAGCACACATAGATCATGTGAGACGTATTGCAGGTGTTGGCCACGTAGGCCTGGGCGCAGGCTATGATGGAATCAACTTGTAAGTATATATAAAAAAAATTTATGAATTATTTTACCGCTTAATATTTTCATAATTTACGAGCAAACTAAATATTCTATTGCTATAATTTTATTTGTACCTTAACCAGTTTTAATTCATTATAGTATCATTCAAAATCTGAATGCAATATTTACGGATATTTGTTAAGTTGAACTGTGTTCGCCATTTTTATTAGTGAATTTCTGAACCATTTCAGGCGTATATTTAGCAAAGGTAATGATTTTGTATAACTAGTTTTAAATTTCTGCAATATAGCGAGAAGAGCAATCAGTTATCTCTTCTAGGCCATTACAAATAATATATGTGGCAATAAAGTATTAATAACTTGAGAAAGGTCTCTAAGCTATAAATTTTGCCATGGTTAATTTAAATGTATAAAATTTAAAAATAAATAATGGCAAAAAATCGGCAAATACTATGTGGCAGTTCGAATCTCCCATATGGGCGTAAGCCGAGAAGCATTGCAGTTTTTCTGGCAGAGACGTTACTGAAGCTCTAATTCGTATATAATTTCAGTGTATACCAGTGAAAAAAATTACTATATTAATTTTAATGGTATGAAGATTGAAGACATATTTTGCAGGCGTGGTCATTCGAGTGAGTGTGAGTATGTGAAGATATTTGAGCGGCTATTAACAGCGAGGTATTCAGAGCCAATGAGTGTGATTGAGGAGAATATTAGCAGCGCCGGAATGATGGGGCGGGGGAAACCGAAGAATCCCGAAAACTCGCCAACCAGCGCTATCGTCCGGCACGATTCCTACATAAGAAAATCCGGGAGTGATCCTGCCGGTGATTGAACTCGGTTCGCCTTGACGGGAGGCGAGCAGGCTAACCGCTCGGACACCGCTGCCCTCATTCGAAGAACGTTATGGACAAAACCCATGTTTTATAAAAATAAGAAAACTTGGTTTTCTGTGCGCAGCTCTTTGGGGGCCGCAGTGGTGTAGTGGTCTGACTATTCGACTTTCCACCAAGACGAACCTGGTTCGATTCCCTGCAGGGTCGTTACCCTGGTTTTCATACGTGGGAATTGTAATGGACGATGCCGCTAGTCGGCGGGCTTTCTCGGGGATCTCCTGTTCCTCCCGCCCTTGCAATCCGATGCCACTCCCTACTCACCTCGCTTCACCCCCACCGGCTCTCAATACCCAGATGTTACGGGCCGCTCAAATCTCACTACTCCACTCCACTTGTTCTGCGTTCAATAAAATCGCCAGGACAGTGTTTGTTCTCAAAATGGTGTTCATATTCCGCAAGTGAGACGAAGTTTATTTGGAAATAACATTCCTGTCAAAATGAGCTAAGCTATCAATATTTTAAGACTGCTGTTTTCAATGACCAGCGCTATAATTATATTGCAATAATGTAAAAAACTACGAAAAAGTCTAGTTGATTTTCCAGAAAATTCCAGATCAGTGCAGGGTTATCGCTCGCTTCTATCGGTTGAAATATGCTCCTCATGAGGAACCCTACTATCGTTTAAGCTAGGATACTTTAGTGTGGAATCTAGTCCCTTGTAATATTTTCTGTCCTAATCCTACGTAACGTTTTCTCCTTATCACAAACATACCACTACAGATAGGTCATTTTGAATCACTCCGTGAATCGCTGTTTCTTCATTCATATACTGTAGACACAAATAAATTGTATTATAGCAAAATATATGAACTGGCTTGTTATAATTCCACTAACATTTTTGATAACCGGTTACTACATTTTTCTGTACAATGAATTAATATTTTTCAAAGCAAGTTGAGGAAAAAAACGCCAAGAAACCGAAAATGAAAGATGTTTCACAACCAAATAATAAAAATGAACATATTCCGTGCTGTATTTAGAAGTTTCTGAACACGTAAGAAAGATAGTTGTTATAGCCTTGCTATTTGTCCTTCGTGGGTGGTGGGGGGATGGAAGTGGGGGTTTATTCGAGCCTTAGATTGTACGTGGTATTAGTGTACATCTTGTAAGTGAATTAATATTACCCAATGAGAAGTTGAGATGGAAAAAGGAAACGATATCAGGGATAGAATCATCTGTAAGTAAATCATTTCAAACTTAAATTAATCGAAGTCAGACTTGAGCCTCGGTTAGTTGGGATACTCAGGAAGGACTAGAAATTCTTAGGGTTGAGATGCAAGGGAGGTAACTGAAGAAGGGACTCGCCCTGAATCGAACCTCACCGCTGCCGGAACCGATCAGTGGCATTTTAGTCGTCGAGGACCCTTGGTTCGGAGCCCTGTCTACTCTTCTCGCTCCTATTCTCAGTTGTTGTCAAAGCCCAGTGCCCACGCACTTCCGTTGTGCACTGGAGGCAGCGCTTGGTTTCGCACGTTGTCGTAAGAAGAGGTACATTTCAAGACCGGTTTTCAGGAATATTGGTTCTTTTGATTGTGATGTTGCTAAGGATGATAGTGTGTTGGTGAAGCAAGTTACTTACTACAGCATAAGAGAGTTTCATTCTGCTGAGTTTTATGTATAGGTTCGCTTTGCAAGGAATGACTGCTCATAATGGATCTTGTATTCTGGAGTTTTGCTTTTACAGACATCCTCACAAACGTCTTCCAACATAAAATGTCTCTTGAATCTATTTGATTAAGGTAATTAATACTAGTCGCTGTACTGTGCCGAGTCTGTTAAAAGTAACCCCGTTGACTGTTTCTTTTAGATATTTGCGAATCGTCTTGTGGCTTCCTTCACTGGCATGCGGTCTAACGTGAACGTTGCGAATATGTGTGCACGAATGGGCCAGTTCGTAGCGGTGAGTTCAAGCTCCAGATTACAGGATATGAACCAGTACACAGAGCATCTGTGCGCTTGGTCGACCGAGGCTGGTTTTGACTCCCGCCGGTGTGAAAAGGAAAACTCCCCCAATGGAAAGCTCGCGACACCTCAAAGGATATTGTGCTGTCCAAGTTGTGGATCAAGCTGGCCAACTGCGGGCGAGCAGGTTTTCTGCCAGGGAAGCTTTGATGATATTTGTGGTAACTCCTCTGCAATCGATAGTAAAGTTACGAGAAGCTGTGAAACTCTGGCTGGTACCATAACGCTCTGTGAGGGTACTACGATGTAATAATCTTAGAAAACTGTGTCCAGGGTCGAGTAGTGCAAACGCATGTTGCTAGTTCACGGTGATTCCATTTAAACTTTACCTCTAACGCCCAAGGTCATGCTCCGACGGATTCATGCTACCAGTGTTCTAAAAATTGCACCCGGGAATAATGCAACAATCGTTGTAACCCCGAGAGTGTGTTCATTTTCAAGTTTCCTACATCGCGCAATGGTATTAAAAGACAAATCTCTGGATGAATGACGATTCCGACAGCTACCTTGCTGTCATTTAGAAACATCATTGCTCTATTCCGGGAAACAATTCCACTAACGAGTGTCAAAAATTAGCTTAAGGCAATCCAATGAAGGAAGTACGTCATTCCTCTAGAGGAATAACTCCGATAGTTCCAAAAATTGGGTCCCACGACGTAAATACTAGGGCGTAAATATTTTTCTTTTTCTTACGATGGATTCATTTTAATTGTTAAAAGGAATCTTTTTTTTTTTTTTTTTTTTTTTTTTTTTTTTTTTTTTTTTTCGTTTGCACTAAGTTTACTGCCGTGAAAGCAAAANATTCTAACATAAACTCCCGTTTTAAAAGGGTACACACATGCATGTTTTTTTCCCCGGGATTCACACCCGGAACCTCACGATCGGCCGTTCATGTGTCCACCAATAAGCTGTTAGAAGAGGTTTTTCAGTTTCCCCTTGTGTGTTAATGGTACCCGCGCTGGGGGAAGTATGCACTAGTGCAGTGAGTTCCTCTGCTTCTACAGCACGCCGCAAGGACTGGAGGACGTGTCCTCGTACCCGACTCTCTTCGCCGAGCTCGTTCGCTCGGGAGAGTGGAGCATAGACGACCTGAAGAAGCTGGCCGGCCTCAACTTCCTCAGGGTCTTCAAGAGGGTCGAAGAGGTAACATAATACTAACACTTGCATCAAAACTTCTTTGCAGTTCGAATGGAACCTCGCTGTATTTTTTACAGCAATAAATTTTTTTTTTTACAAAATTGTACAGTAGTCATTATTTTATCAGACCTACGTTTGTCTTTAGGGTGCTGGCCACCGAAAATTAATTATTTTGTATTCGTACGAGATACGGTTCAACTTGTAGACATTAATTGCAAGTACTATTCCCTCGCCTATAAAAATCTGTCAAGATACTTTTTGCATGATGGCATGCAATATTCACTATTTTAGTGGTTTTGTAATACACAAATCACATAAACCAACTCACTTGCAGAAATGATAAAATTTACAGTTTAAAAATATATTATGATTTACTTCAAGGTATATTTAAATTTACGGTATGAAATTTTTTCGTAATTTAAAAAAAAATTGCTTAATATAAAAAACAGTTTGCATATTTTTGGTTTATAACTGTCTATGATTGTTTTGTAAAATAAATTTAGCTAAGCATACATTAAAATGAATTAAGACATGACCTTTCGGTCACACTTGGTAAATTTTCTGTACATATTATCGTTTATATTATTTGAACATTTAAAAACACTGGAATTGTGATTTTGACATGCCAAAACTAAAAATAGGCGATCTATTTTTTTATGCGAGGAAAGAGTACTTACAGGAATTTCCTATAAGATGGACGGTATTTCACACAAATATATAATAATGAATTTTTTTTTTGGTGCCAAAGCCCTTAAAGCTCGAACGAATGTGAGGGATTAATAGCGAACGAATTCGTCCGCTCTTAATATTATTTCCAACGAAGCTAATGGAAAAGAACACTTATGAATGAGCATCAACGAGTTGAACATTTGCTTGTGCGTAAACAGTGAGCGCGAGCAGTGCAGTGCTCGGATACGTTTGGCTGGCATTGGCTGAAGATGATCCACCGGGCACTCAGAGGGTCGTCGCAAGAATTTCGTTTTCACTATCGTTCGGGGTTAGATTCCTTGCAAAGGCGAGAACGATCATTATTCAAAACGTTGAGCTGCATTTGCGGTAACTTGCACATATTGTGTAAATTCTGTCTTGTTTTCTTTGCATTCGTGTCTGGTGATGTTTAACACTGAATTACGTAGTAATCTTATGCAAGTACGTTAGTGTTGATAAAAAAAGGGCAATTCGCAAAGTGCTTGTGGGACCCTGCAAACACCCAATACAGACTTAGAACAACAAATATGATGCGGAAAAATATGTGGAAAAAGAATTAAGGAATATTAAAGTTGTAAATATGTTAGCAGTGTTCAACGTCCGTAGGCATAACTCTTCTGTACATGTTTAACAAAACAAAATATTCTATTTTTGCATACTAATTGATTAATTCACGTTGTAAATGAAAATGAACCCCTCACGCTAATTACACCTCACCATTGGTTCTGCTATCAATTTACACTTAAATCAATTACATTGAATTACACACGAAACATAAAACCTCGAAATGAAAATTCAACACACTACCGAACGACAGCTTGCAAATTTTCGGTAGGTACGAAGAGCTCCAAATTAAACAGGAACGAATGGTAAAAAAACATACCTGATTTGCTCGCTGATGTTCTTTCTCAACTTTTCTATTCCGCTGCGGTGATTCAGTGGTTAGACTACTCACCTCCCCCCCTAGGCGAACCGGGTTCGATTCCCGGTGGGATCGCTCCCGGATTTTTGCATGTAGGAATCGTGCCGGACGATGCCGCTGGTCGGTGGGTTTTCTCGGAGATCTCCCGTTTCCACCGCCCTTTCATTCCGGCGCCACCCCATACTCACCTCGCTTCACCCTTATCGGCTCTCAATACCTCTATGTTAAGAGCCGCCCAATTCTCTTTACTCACTTCTCCGTTCGCTCCGGTAGACACGGGGCTTAATATATACGCAAGGAGGAACGCCAGTGAAAGTAATTTTTCGCGCACGGGGCGGTGCATCAAAGCATTTCTCTAGCAGGCCGTTCATAGAGTCTACTGAATTTGGCGTTTGCTTGCTAAGATTACGGGGCACTCAGTTACTACGTGACTGTAGAGTGGAGTAATCTTCTCTATGAATATTTATGACTTTAATTATTTCAAGTCATTACAATTTTTTTGCTGTGTAAGACTTCAATTACTGTTCTCTGTGATCACGCATGTTCGGGATAAGCATTTTATTACTTTCTGTTTTGACTTGCTATCATTTAGTCGTATATTGCAGTTTTAAGTCGAAATTAATTAAGATTTCGATCGTGATGGATAGCACCTAAGGGTGCAAAATTAATTATACAGTTTTGCATCCTTTCAGTTGTCAAAAAACATTGGTCAGAGCCGCCAATTGCCAATCCATCACAAGCTTATCTGATGGCCAAAATTATGCTAATAGATTCACGAACTTTGTTCTTTTTAGAAAGCACTTCTAGTTTGCTCTTAACATATTTCTGTAGTTATTATAAGAGAATGAAATGTAAGGCATGTCAAATATTGTTTGCTCCTATACTTTTTTATACTGAAAAAATGCATATCTTATGGCGCTCATGGCAGTAACTGAAAATGAAAACATTATAATTTCACTTGAGAGGAAAGAGAATGGTAGTAAACAATTTCTTTCTTTTTAATTTCAAGGAAACATCTTTTTAAAATATTGCCGTGGAGGTTTTTTTACGCGATGTCGTAAACCAACTGCAAAGCAAGACGCATAAAATTTAAAATACAGAAATGTGCATGACATCTTAGAATGGATGATTGTGCGACCATGAAAAACAGCATCCGCAGCAGCAGTTATTACTATTACTCCAAAATACATACTACACTGATGCCAGATTTTCTTTTATTGGAACACTTCGCTGAGGTTTGGAAAATGTTCTCAGCTTGAGTTATTAAATAATATAGTTAAAGTTGTGGGAGGAATTATGGCTGCGCAAAGGTGGACTTGCTTTAATAAAACAATTTTAGCCGCAGTATTCTCGCTTATATCACGTACACATAATAAAAGAGAGGCCTACATTTTATTAAAAATTAAATGTATCACTGTATTTGCAGAAGTGTCTTATATAAAGTAAACTGAAGTTTTGCGTATTTTATTCCATTATTAGAATAATTGTTTCAATAATTTCCTCGAGCAAAATAGCTTCCAGGTGAGCTTAAGCATGATTAGAAAAAAGTTTTAAACCATTAAAATTACAGATTAATACGTCAATTTTTAACGATAAAACAAAACATTTGATTAAAGGGGCGCTGTTATTTGCTTCCTGCAGTGTAGATCCTAAACACAAAACCTGTGCCGCTTCATCTACAGTATATAGTATACTATGACTGAAATGGCAGAGAAAGTGTAATTATTTTCATTTCGGCTAAGAGACAGTATTCCCATAATTTTCAGTTCCCAAATAAACTTATCTTTATCTATATTGTGTAGCTAATAAGTAAACTAACGAATAAATTTTTTCTATATTATTGTTAGGCTATTATTGTTATTTTTTACACCGTTCCCCTGCTTTGACGCTCTACAGCTGGTGAAAAGAAAAGGTGCTGGTTCAACTTTCTAAGCATTAATTCGCTTCGCTTTGCATTCCTCACATCATTTCAGCTGATAACCGCAATGCGTAATTTAGTTGTGGTATAATTGTAATCAAAATTTCAATGAAGGAAACATGTTTTTATGCAACCGCTACTGTTTTTTTTTAATTTCAAGCTAATGGTTTTTTTTTTGTAATGCTGATGTCATATTAACTGATTAAGAATTAGTATAAAACTAAATATTCCTTACTTGAGTCTACTCTAGGGTAGCTTAAGCGTTCCGTCCTGTTTTAGAACGTTGACTTCATTACTTTACTAGATGACATATCGCTACGAAAATATGTGGTGTTAGATCTACAAGCGTACAATAGAAATGGCGCCCTAGTATGACACCTATTGAAGGGATACCCAAAATCTTACTCGCGCGAAAAACACGTAAGTAATTCTCCAGTGATAACAACTCTCTATATATATAACTGGTATTCGAAACATGCGTACTTGTTTCTGCGAACGAACGTAAACAGAGCAGCATTAAGATGAAAATATTATATTTAAAAAAAAATAGTAATCTCCTTGCATGCGTAGGTTCCATTAGAAAGACTGAACATATGAGTTTCAATATTCTTACTACGTCAGCTTGGTGGGTAGAATAAATTTCTTCCCAGTGCTCGGTTTTTATTGCAGAGTTACTTTTCTGCATTTTATACTGCGTAATTAAATTGCAAATGCAACCCCTTGAAAAGCAGCCCCTCAAAAACTCGTGGATAAAATCCTCACGTATATACTGTATTTGAAATTCTCGACCGTAGAAACACGCGCGGAGGAGCATATTCTGTTTTTTTTTTTTTAGAAACGCCGTCTTTCTAATAAAATCTTCACCTAGGAAACAGAATGCAGGGGGGAATCTCCCCACAGGGGGATGTAAGTTATCCAACGAGCACTGCGCCAAAGAGAAGCGGTAGGAGTAAAGGGAAGACGTGTGCGGCAGGGACCGATTGCACAGCGACTCGCTGAGACGCAGCCAATAAAAGTGTAAATTTAGGGCGACAAACGCCGTGGTTCCCGAGGTCGGTAAGGTCGCGCGGTGCCACCGCGTGGCTAGCGCAAACACAGACTGAAGATCACGTCGAGAGGCAGAGCAGGCAGATTTATACATGCATTGCCGCTTACCAGTCGGAACTATGTATCACAATAATACTATGTTACTTAATAACATTATAGTTCAAAAATCACCTACGTTTCAAGAAATAATTTATGCGAAAACGACTTAAGTGACTCACAAATTCTCTCCAAAGAGCACCTCAAAAAATTATTGTTGAATCTGCTCGCGTTCTTACTGCCACACGTATTTGCTTAAGCCGACGCAAAACATTACTCCTTATTTTTAAAAAGGAAAGTTAATGCTGTTAATTATTGACAATCATGAACGTCATACATGTACAAACCAAAATTTCTATATAAATAGAGGAAGTTAAAAAAAAGTCAATAAAATCCGAACGATGTTGGTGAAAGATTGTTGAATAGGCTACTGCATACCATAAAGTCTATTTGTACCAACTTTTAAAAATAAAGTTATTTTAATCTCTTTTCATCAAATCCTTTTATGATGTAAATTAATTTCCTGTTCCATTATTCTAAATATACACAATTTTGAGTACTTGAGACCTTAATCGTATTAAATGTATCAACCTAATTGTTTCATGTTATATTATTATTTTGCTTAATTACTACACTGTTTTATTTTGTCAAAATGCATTTGACTTTACAGTGGCGTATAATAAGACTAATAATTTCAATTATACGTTGTTTGTATTTGTGTTATGCTGGGAGCATTATTTATTTTACAAAAGCGTAAACTAAATCAATAAATCAACATAGCCATTTTTTCGTTTAACGACAGATAAAGGCTGTTCATAGTAAACGGAGCACTTTTGAAAGCCCTGCTTAAGACCTACTTGTACGTACTTCGTGTATTCTTCCACTGTACGTTAAATTATTAGTGCCGTGGGTCTCATAACTTTATTCATGCGTCGGTTAAGTGAAAATGTCAAATTATGAGAAAATTAAATATCTTACATATTTGCTATTTCTTACACTCATGCGCAACAGAAAGTAAAATAAATATATTATTTCACAATTAACAAATGTTTACCTAACACATTTAATTCAATGTTAAAACACGGAACTACTTTCACTCCGTCGTTACCAACTTACCCGGGCGTACATCAGTCAGTGTGCCCCATTAAAATATTTGCAGGTAGGGACAGTGACATTTTTCAAAGGTTGATTTTAAAAAGATGAAGAAGTTAGATTTGTATAATTTGGTCGAGAATACGAGTGAGTAATATTTTACTAATTTGTTGGAGAAGAAGAACGAGGAAATAAAACATTGAGAAGCTGTAAATTTCAACCTTCTGATTTAACTGAAATGTTACAACTGGCGACCCATACGTGTGGCTGAAGAGCGAACTTCTAGATCTACGATCGTCGCAAGCTGCGAACTTCGGCAGAAGACAGAACAACGCCCGGGAAAGAGATTTGCTATAAAGTCTAGACTACGGAAGTGCTGAGATGCGGTGTCCCGAGGTATGCTGAGAACATCTGAAATACGTCTGCAGATGCGGTAAGAGGTTTTCCACACCGAGGGACATGGTAAGAGCAGTTTTCCATAAAACTCAAGTGCGGGATAAAGAAAAAAATATATATAATTTTTTGTTTTGAAAGTTAGAAGAGAACATTTTGTAAATACCTACTTGTGACAAAAATGGTTTTTTTTAACGAGTGAAAATGAAGAATAAAATACAAATTTTGTAAGATTTGAGAACAAGATAATTCAGGAAACTACAACAGAAAAGCAAACACTTAGTATAGAAAAAATATTAAGTTTGTTATTAGTGAAAATCGAAACAATGCAGGAAGAAATGCAAACAGGTAGTGAGGTCATAAAGAAAGAAATGCACATGGGTTTTAATAACTTAGAAAACATTTCGGAAATTAGTGAACAAAATCATAGAGAATGGTAGAAAAATTTAAATTACAAAAAAGTTTAACAAAATGATGGGGTTGAACTAAATAAGCAACACACGGAAGGGAGGTGTAAAGAGGAGGTAATGTGCAAACAGGATAAGTATCAATAGATGACAAGGGTATGTTGAATACAAATGAGTGTCTAGGTTTTGAAAGGGTAGTGGAAAAATGGTTGGAAATGATCAGGAACCGATAAAATTAAGAAACGAGGGTAAATTAATGAAATTATTGGGGGGGGNGGGTTGAGGTACACAAAGGGAACAGACATTCAAAATCAGTACAAAATGTAAGAAAGAGGGATGGTTAACTTTAAATGTACACACATGATGACGACAGTCAAAAAAAAGGAAAGAAAGAAAAAACACGGAGAAGGGGGGGTTAGATGAAACACAGAGGAAAACATTCAGAAATAGGGTAATATTGAAGAAAACGATATGGGCAAACTTTGTTGGGGCGCACAAAAAAAATTAATGAGATAAGGGGGAAAAAAAAGAAGGTTAAAGTTAAGTCAATAGAGGAAAGAAAATTTTTGAATTACTGCATGGGAAAGGTAATGAGGAAAAAGAAAAGAAAAAAGATGGTTAGAGTTCAGGCAGTAGGGAAAAGAAAAAAGATCAAGTACTGTATAAGAAAGGTAGTGAGAAAAAAAAGAAATAAAAAAGGGCAAAAAATGAGAATGATAGGAAGTAGAAGTAAAGGAAAGAAAATTAATTAATAAAGACCTACAATACACAAATTAAGATAGGAAAATAATTCTCTATACACTTTTTATAATGTAAGAGACAACGATTTTAATTCAGTAAAATTTTGTAAAATAATAATGTATTAAAAAAAAAATTTTTAAATAATATATTATATAAGTAATTTATTATAGGTTACAAGTGGTAGTATAGAAATTAGAGTAAAATAACAACAGATAAATTGTTAAAGAAAAATTCATAGTAAAGCATGTAGCAAAATGTAATTTAAACTGAATTATTATGTTATTAATATTTGTATGTTATTAGGATAGTGTACACAAACAAAAATTCCAAAGTGACATAATACGTATATTGGCTACCTACCTGTATCATTATTAAAGTTTTCTTTTATATATGAAGATACATAGACTGAGGGTAGAAAATATTACGGTATTTAATGGTATGTAAATATATAAATTAAATAATCCCAAAAAAATTTTTATTATAATTGTGATAATATTTTTTTTTTAATAAATAAAATGTTAACAAGCTGTGATAAGTACTGAAAGGAACAAAAGTACTGTTTGCAGCTAGAAAAAAATACCATATTTCAATAATCTTTATTTAAATTGAATTATTAGCAGGTTATATAAAATAATGATACCATGTGTTGTGGAAGGGGATATATAAGGGGTTAGGTAAAATTTTCTTGTTAAGCGTTATTGAGATGAAAGACTTTTGCAAACTGAAGTAGTTCTAAGGAAAATATTGTAAGTAAATCTTTTGTTGTCATGTTAATGTGCTGTTGTAATATTGTATCATATGTAGAAAAATTGTGAATTTTCATGAATTTAAATGTAAAAATCATGTTATAGCAATTCTAGTAAATTAAGTATTAGGTTTATTTCGGTTTGTACCAAATTCACAAAATTGGTTTAAAAACCTCATGGCGGAGGGAGGGGGTTTGTGTAACGTTGCGGTTTTTCAGCTTATATGTTTAAATTTGGTTCTAGAAAATAAAATTTGTCTATGATTACAGAGAATTTGCTTATGGTGACAATTCATTTTATGTAATTTACAAATTAGGCTTTATTATATGATATAAACAAAGTGCACTATATTATTTGGTTATTTTACTAGTTTATTGACGTAGATATCATGTGTAAGGTAGATACAAATGGTTTTTAGAGGATATTCAGCATTCCAATTCTTATTGTTACTATTCATTTATTCGCTAGAGGGTAGTAAGCATTGGATGTTATAAAACACGTGAACGAAAGAAAATTATCCTGGTAAGCTCTCGTATCGCCATTGCTGGTTGAAGGAGAGATGTAGCGTGGTCAGATGACAGCCAGTCAGAGAGCAGGTAACAATTGAAGTAAGGTTGAAGTAAAATCGAATGTATTTTTCTTTATGAGAAATCATACAACCACAGCCAAAGATGGGCATGGTGGGTATAACGTAATAAAAATAGGATAATATATATTTTAATATTAATGTAATAGTTGCTGCTAGATGTTTCAAATGCGAATACTTAATAATGGAAGACTAATAAGATTTATTTATTGTGTTTGAGAAGAAGAGGTAGTTATTTGTTAATTTTTTTGAGACGACGAACGAGGAAATAAAAAATTGAGAATCTATAAATTTCGACCTTCTGATTTAACTGAAATGTTACAATGTCATTATAAAGTTTTAAAGAATATTTTTTAGAAATTTGCAATGCGGTTTACTTGTATTGGAGTATTAATTTTTAAAATAAGATTTAAAATCAAAATTGCAGGTGAACCAACAGTCGGATTAATTATCAATAGATCGATACGTGCTACTACTGTGACTTAAGTAAACACTTTAACTGAAAACAAACTTTATTTAAAAACAAAATTTTAATTTAAAATTATTTTATTTATGCAAAAAANTGACTTAAGTAAACACTTTAACTGAAAACAAACTTTATATAAAAACAAAATTTTAATTTAAAATTATTTTATTTATGCAAAAAAATACTTAAGATTGGGAGGTGGAAAACGTCCGGTTCAAACTGTAGCTTAAAAAAAAAGGTAAAATGTAAAAAAAATAATAATAATGAAGTTATATAAAAAAAGATTTACGTCTGAGCTTTTNCTTAAAAAAAAAGGTAAAATGTAAAAAAAATAATAATAATGAAGTTATATAAAAAAAGATTTACGTCTGAGCTTTTGAATGACAGCAAACGTTATGAACATAGACAAAGAGAAGGGCAGGAAACATGTCGGGAGTGTGTGTAGCTTTTAGAGGACAAAAAAAGCATCCTTGTGCTCGAGCATCTTCCATATTCGCCAGATCTGCCACAGACAGACGTCAGTCTGTCCGTTTCATTTTGTATTTTCTCTAAGTTATTATCAATACCGTGACACAAAACCATAGGGGGCCGCGGTGATGTAGTGGTCAGACTACTCGCATCACACCAAAGTGAACCGGGCTCGGTCCCCGGCGGAGTGTAAATCGTGCCGGACGATGCCGCTGGTCGGCGGGTTTTCTCGGGAATCTACTGTTTCCCCCGACCTTGAACTCTGGCACTACTCCATACCCACCTCGCTTTTCCCTAGACGGCCATCAAGGCCACGATGTTAAGAGCCGCCCACATTTCCCCACTCTACGAAACCATAACATATTTTTAAAATCTACCAAGGTTTGTGCAAGTTCAAAGACCCAATGTTTATTAGAATCTATGGCATTTTATAATATTACAAATAATGTGATCGTAGTCTACTAAAATATTTCAAGAATGATTTCATTTATGTACTGATTTCATAACTATACTATTATAAAGTTAAAAGTCAGGTTTATTGAATTGGCAATTAAAAGAAAAGCAACGTAATTTCTGTTCTCCGTGGCAAATTTAATGTAAGTTTTAGTATTTGCTTTCGCGTACATCTGATACGATTATTTTGCACTTAAACAGTAATAAAATGACTATGTTAACAATTATGCCATACAAACACTCTCGTATGTGACATTCCATTATTACTGCACACATCCCTCAACAGTTCCAAGCACTCCGTCGGATCTTATTTTTAAACTCACAAGAAATTTCAGGTTTACGCGCTGGTAGATCTCTACTAAAAACATGATCCCTTTGAGCCAACAGCTTCTTCTTTCGCCAAAGTCCAGAGACAAATTAAACCACAGAATGACAGGCCGGGGGTTGTTAACCCCGGAAGCGCCAAACACGCCTACAGCACACGTGCTGTAGGAAGGATTTAGAAGGCGTTGTATGTCGGACGTAAAACAGACTTTATTGCGCCCTGCATTCCAAGAAATTGTTCGGAAATTACCATACCAGTGTATACGCATAGTGAGAAAGCAGGAATGGTAATGTTTTCCCCTATGCATTCATTGTAGCGTCCCTACAATTGCTCAGGAAACAGTCAAATGCGTAGGGAAGTTGCCAACTTTGTATAGTAGCGACGCTAAACATTCCTATATCTGCNGGGAGACAGTCAAATGCGTAGGGAAGTTCCCAACTTTGTACAGTAGCGACGCTAAACATTCCTATATCTGCAGCTTGACGTGTGGTATTATTACCATACAGTGTGTAGGTTAAAAACTTCCATTACAGTTTAAGAAGTTTACCAGAAATTTTTATTACAGTTTACGGTAGGGTGGGGGAAGGNTGTGGTATTATTGCCACACAGTGTATAGGTTAAAAACTTCCATTACAGTTTAAGAAGTTTACCAGAAATTTTTATTACAGTTTACGGTAGGGTGGGGGAAGGAACGGAGTGCTGAAACACCGTGCGATTACGGTACACACGACATAATGTTCATGGTAAGCTGAGCACTTTTGAAAGCCCTGCTTCTGATCTTCTTGTGTCCACATTGTGTATTTTTCCACAATATGTAAAATACATAGTGTTTTGAGCCGGACCACTTTATTCATGCGTTGGCAAAGTGAAACTGTAAAATTATAAAAAAGTCTTCATGTTACAAATTTGCCAACTCCTACACTCATATGCACTGAAAATACAGGAAGTGAAAGAAATCATTTAAGTATTCCAAAATTTTTACCTATGAGTTATAATTCAACATTAAGACATCATATTGATTTCCTTTCTGTGTTTCCAATCTTTACTTAGCGCATGCCAGCCAGCCTGCTGTAAATGTACAGAGTAAGTATAAAGGAATACTCCAACTTTGAAGGTCAATAATATCACAACCAAACTACCTACAACATTGATTGACCAATCAAATTAACCGTGGAAACGTGAAGGTTGTTTACCATACATTCATAAATGTTCAATGTGACCACCATGAGCGGCCCGAACGACATCTACGCGATAATCAAACTCGTCCCACGCTTTTGTCAGCATGTCCGATGATACGGTTTGGATGGCATTCATAACTCTGGGTTTGAGGTGGAGAGGGGGAAGCAAGCTCGCATTCGACACGTCAATGTGAAGGGGACTGTCTGATGTTTCCTTTATGTGCCCAGAACGAGGTAGACGATGCCTTCATGTTTAAGTTGGTTTTTAGCGATGAAGCGACGTTCGATACAAATCGTAAGGTGAACCAGCACAACGTGCGGATATGGGGTCAGGAGACTCCACATGAAACCACCGAATACGAGCGCGCTTCCCCCGAAGTGAACGTGTTTTGCGCTGTATCCAAAGACACTGTTTTCGTCCCTTTTTTTTCACGAGCCCACTGTTACTGGAATCCCTTATTTGTACATGCTTACAGAGTGGTTTTTTCCTCAGTTAGAAGATGTGGCGGGGGACCTCATTTTCCAGCATGATGGTGTGCCACCCCGTTGAAATCTAGCTGTTCGCGGATACCTGAACAAGACGTTGCCTCAACGCTGGATTGTTCGAGGAGCAGCTGGTGACCAGGCTCTTCATCACTGGCCCCCAAGAAGCCAGGACGTTACCACGTGCGAATTTTTCTATGGGGGTACATTAAGGATCAAGTGTTTCATCCACCTTTGCCGGCTAACATTGACTACCTCAAAACGAGAATTACGGACGCCATCCAAACCGCACCAGAACTTGCTGACAAGAGTGTGGAACGAGTTTGATTATCGCGTAGATGTCGTTCGGGCCGCTTCCACGGTTCATTTGATTGGCCAATCAAGGTTGTAGGTTGTTTGGCTTTGATATTATAGACCTTCAAAGTTGGGACATTAATTTATACTCATCCTGTATATGCGGGTAGGGGCAATGACCTTTTTCAAACGTTGCTTCCAGATGTGCTCAATTAACCGTGAACAGCTTATACTAAACATATACTGCATCATGCAGTAAGCTTACCTATGTGAATTAAACTCCTAAAAACTCGTTATTCCTTTAAGATCTGTCGCCGTTACTAAAATTGTCGCTTATTTCCCCTACGTTAAAGTTAATTCTACTCAGGTTAGGAACAAAACGAGTTTCCTTATGGGACAGTTTGACATAGGGAACATTTCCGCCGCTAGGTAAGCGCTAGTGTTCCAAAGAGTACACTTTAAATTACAATTTTAAACAACGTGAATAATAAAAGAGAAAGATTTCACTTAGTTAAGTAGTTAATTTTATATTTTTTTTTATGATTATTGCAATTTGTTTGTTTTTTAACGTAGAAAATAGAGAAGATCCGTTACACATGCGACTTCAGCGATTATTTTATGGTGGAAAATTTTAGTTGCCAAACTAAAAGTATTTATTTTCCCAACCTGAGTAGAATATAACCTTACCTAGGTTATTCATTATTTGTTCAACAGCGACATCAATTTCTCCTTAATGTGCTCTGATTTCATA
>NQII01001740.1:425410-446358 GCA_002778355.1 Clitarchus hookeri
CGGCAGCACCTGCCACGACAACTGCCAACAGCGAACTGCACCCCGCGCCGACCTCACGGCGGCGACGCGGCGCAGCAAGGACAGCACAGCGCGACCCTGCCTGGTATTGACCTTGCGCGCGGCACACGCCTCCTCATCTGGGTCGCTCAATGACAACACCGCGTTATCTGGCCGCCCCCGCTCCCCAATTAAAGCGTCCACTTCCTGCCGGCTGCTTATGAACCGCGAGCCTGCTGACCCGGTCTTCCGCGCGCCAGTCTCCCGCGAGGTCACAGTCTTTGTTTCGTGTTGCAACGGTCGACCCCCCCCGAGCCACAATAATAAACACCGGTTCCGAGTTCCGCTCTGGATTACCTCGATACGGCCTCCAAAATTACTGCGCCTCAACTAAATAACTATCAAGACCAGTTTGGTGATGTTTACAGGCCAAAATGGTTTCATGGCACTCTATTGTTACAGAGTAAATATGTGCACAAAAACGAATTGGTGTAGCGGTTTCTATAATATGAACGAAATAACTTTTATTCAATTTAAATTAAAATGTCACCTTATAGGTTTGAGTATGTAAAATAATTTTAAGTTATTCTTTGTGTAATATTTCATTATTAAAAAAATTGTTAGATTGTTTTTTTTTCTGACCCAGTCACTGCATCCTCGCCGGGTGGTCAGCGTTACACCCGTTACAGGCCATTCGCCAAAAAATAAATAAATACCAGCACAGACAGTCAGGGCAGCCGAAACACTGGGTATACAAGCACACAGAGGCGAATTGGAGTAGCGGTTCCTATGACGTGAGCATACTCATTCTCTGATAGACTGCGCGAGGCTCTGGGAACGGTCCTTGTGTCTGATTGGTTACCGTGTGCTGCGAAAGGTTTACTATTGGCTGGGATAACGGCTGGCTAGGGAGTAACCAGGAGCTGATTGACGAACGGCGTTCCGGCATTTTGCTGGCCAGTGACGCCATTTTGCTCTCGTGTGCGGTTACGAATCGCAAAATAAGTGGCAGTTTTGCCTCTAGTTTATTAAGTATTCTGTGGTATTGCATAACATAACCAGAGAATATACAAACGTCGTGTAGTTACAACTAAACCTTGATGCCTCATAACTAACATGTGAAAGCTACTTGAAGGTAGGTGCAGGGGTGTGATACTATATACTGGCTGTATAGTGTTCTTATTGAGCACTAGTGATCACGTGTATACCAACATTGGAAAGCATACAAATTGGCATAATTTAACAGTTTACTAAAATCTCTGGCGTATAACAGATAAAAATCAAATAAATTTTACTCGTATAAATAAGTATCACTGAGAAAACAATATGGTAAACCATTTCCGCTTTATGAAGCGTGGTGTCATAGTTAACTTGTTTTGGTGGCGTCCCTGTTAATTGAATCTCTTTGTATGTTTCGTGTCTTCGGGCACCCTTGTTTCCTTAAACTATTTTCAAAGAGATGTTATTAAAAGTTCCTAACCAACTGTTAAGTATGTTTCCTGCGCAACGAATAAAATGTAAGAAAGAAAATATCCACCTTTCTCAGTAAGTATTCATACAAACATGTTGTTTCATTATATCTAACCTCACATAAATATTGCTGCAGATAAATATAGCTGACAAGAAATTGGTTATATACACATTTCTATCAGCCATCATTATTAGAATATTTATATGCCACCCTGCAAAGACAAAACAAATTTTCTTTTTGAAATCTGGAAATAAATGCATAGCAAAATAATTCACATTACGGAACACACTGAAATTAGCTAATAACATTTTTGCACAAATTATTTTGTTTGATGTCAGAAGTTGGAAAAAAATTCTGTGAATTATTCTGAAATACATTTCATACTGCGTTATTGGCAACATATAAACATTAGTACCCTATAATCCGACTCGTAAGCTAAATACAAGGCAGGCAGATTTTCGTATTCTGCGCTTGTCTCAAACACCGACTCGCGCATAGCCATGGCACACGCATTACTCAAGTTGTTTGTCTACAGCCCAACTAGCAAATGCGGATCGAGGTCAATCCTTCTGAGAGCGCCAACTATGATACTTGGGTGGGTGCATGTGAAGTTAACGTAGTGGGCTCTGCTTTGGGGCGCATTTCAGAGGCCGCGACCACTAGCCGGTTACGAGTCTAGTCACGCCCGTGTCGCACAAAGGTCTCGGTCACACACAACCACGCGCCTGGTTCAGATGGTTACAAGCGCGCTGGCACGCCGCCATGCTATCTGTACAGCGCAGCGTAGGCTCAAACACGATTTTATTCCAGCAGGTTAAGTGTGTTCATAGAGGCTTTGTTTTTATACAATTATTGTCTACTTTAAGGCCTGGACATTAAAAAAAATATTTTTGTCTACTTTTGGGCCAGAAATCTAAGCAATACTAGTCTTACGTAGACCTACTATAGTAAATTACGTACAGAAATGCAGCTAGATATTGCTTACTTATGGTTATGCTTACGCTTATTGTTAAGCGGGAAAGCATTTACGGCCTCTGCCCGACAGTTATCAAGTTCAAAAGCGCATCGATATATATATAATTTTCAATTTGTTTTATGCGAAATAAAAATATATTTATTTATTTACTGCAGTTACTTTGTGGCTGGAACACATCGAAAGTTACTAGTACACATACTCGTTACAAGAATATAATTTAGTTTTCACGTAATCGCAATAGCATAAAGAAATTGATTTTAAATAAATTCCATAGCAATTTTTTTTTTGGGAGATATTAAAATTAAAATTTCTAGGACTTGAAATAAATTAAATGTAGCTGGGGCGGGCGTCGCTTTTAAAATAAATTGCGATTAGTGTGACCAAAGAAAAAGAAAAGAGTTTTCATCTGCATTCTAAATCGGGATCAATGAATATCTACTGACATCCAGTTGAAACTGCTCCATCCGGAATCAGTAGAAAAAAATTACTAATCCATCCCTTTAAAATAAATACACTCATTAAAACAGTAGAAAACAAGTTATTTATAATTGGTTAATAAATAAGCACGGTGCATTACGGTGTTAAATAAACTATGTACAATTATTTTGGCGAAATATAAATATTACCAATATTCGCCAAAATGCAACGGACACTCCGGATTTCGTGGTCTTTCGTCTTACCAACACCACTACACTGCCGCTGTTATAATCGCCATCGTATTTTGTGTTGTAAAAGGAACATACAATAGCAAACGACTATAAGTTTTGTAATGTGAAAGCACTCTATGACGTCGAAACATATACATATTCTGCGCACGTACATGTCTTTGTAAGGTTCGAAAGTCAGTCAAACTTAAGTTCAGCTATTTTCTGTGCTTTAAAAGATGAATATGGTGGTTTCAACTGACGAGGTCGTCGCTGCTTTCTTGTATCCGCCATTTCACAATGAAGCCAGATTTTACAGAATAAAACTGTTATCTTGAAGTGACAGATTGACTGGCAATAAATGTGCTGATTCAACACAGTGGAATGTTAAAACCAATTCAATATTTAAAAAAAAAAATTGTCTATTTATTATTATTTCATCAGTTAACTTGTAGAAAACCAAACTTGTATCGGTGAAATTCCGCGTTCTTTATTTAATCATCTCACTGTAAAATTAGAGAAATTATTACTAATCAGTCTGTCACTAAAAATACATTTTTAATATGTATGCAGTGTTTCGTCATGAATAAACTTGAAAATCGAACCACTATATTTATATTGTAAAGCACAGAATACGAAATAAACCAAACTTAGATTGACTTTCGAACCTTGCAAATACATGTGCGTGCGCAGAATATGTATATGTTTCGACAGTATGAAGTATTAAGTGAAATGTTTTGAACATACTCCATTGCTACAGTACGTCGTCACAGAAAACCAAGTCTGAGACATGAAACAAACGAAAAACGAGCCAAAGAGTGGCTGTAGTAAAATATATAAATAAGGCGTATAATAAATCCCACGAGGAATTTCGTCAGATTTATATCAAAATATAAAACCAACAAAAAAAGAGTACAGGACGAACAGTTTTTTCTGTAGTGATACTATCAAACGAAAAAAAAAAAAAACCAAGAACAACACTACGATGACGACACAGACGAACAGTTAGTTGGTTTCAACAAAACGGAAAAAGTGACCCCCCTCCCCACAAAGAAAAAACAACTTTAGAGCGCAGACGAACACTGAGACGCACTAGACTGGAAGCTGGAAGATACAACGACGACGGCACAGAACACAGTAGGTATTCTTAGAGGAGCTTGTAGTGACGTTTCGAGAGCTGACATCTGCTCACGTCTTCAGACGGACCAAAGGCCGTTTGGTTTTGCGACAAAATAAATCGCACTTAACTTATCTCACATAGGAATTCTCTGTTTTTTTTTTAACTTGAAGCTTATTTATTAACCAACCAAAAATAACAATTTTTCTACCTTTTGAATTAGTTAATTTNTTTTTTTTTTAACTTGAAGCTTATTTATTAACCAACCAAAAATAACAATTTTTCTACCTTTTGAATTAGTTAATTTATTTTAACTGAAGATAAGTGATTATTTTTCTACAGATTCCGGATGGAGCACTTTTAACTTGCAATCAGTAAATATTTACTTATTACGATTTATATATTGAAAACTAACACCGTGATTTAGAAGAGGTTTCAAATTGTTGTGACAAATTGCAGAACGCTAAATTTATCATTATTCAGTCACAAAAATTTTAAAATAAGTTCTCGACATTTTACAACAAGTAGAAAACAAGCACAAATTAAAATTATGCACAAAAGTATTAAACAACTGGTAAAATTTAAATTTTCTATAATCGTACATTGCCAGTAATTTCTATTAATCCGAAATTATGACGCGAAAACAAAGCCGAGCCTCAATAACGATATAAAATCCCAATAAAACAAGTCCGACAGGAACATAAAAAGTAAAGTTGTATAACTTGGAATAATTATTTACGTACGTTGTNATCCCAATAAAACAAGTCCGACAGGAACATAAAAAGTAAAGTTGTATAACTTGGAATAATTATTTACGTACGTTGTACAATATGTGAATTGTATCTTTTGAAAAACATTTGTGTTTCGTCAGAGTCCATATTCGGCTGANTTGAAAAACATTTGTGTTTCGTCAGAGTCCATATTCGGCTGAGATTACAAGGGCTCAGCGCTCCGGCGCAGACGATGCACGTTCGCATCTCGGCCGTGTTTACTCTTTTTTATAATAACAGTGACTGTTTAACGTGAGTAGAGCCAAGCCAATCTGCAGTCGCACTAACCAAATATTAGAGCTTGGGGCGACCAAATAAGAACAACAAACTATTTTGGTTTCAACAACAAAACATTTTACTGCCCCTATTTAAACAATTAATTTGGTTTTGACAATCCAACTTTGTTTTATTCAACGAAAACCTTTTTCCTCGGGGTGGCGTATTGGCATCTTCTGTGCTGGCATTCGGGTGCAATTCCTGATGTATCCGCGCCCAAGACCATGACAAAATGCTTCTTTCTGTCTCGCCTGCTGCAACTCTCACTCGCCTCTTCGTTCACGACGTTGCGCTGTCTTGTCAGGATTTTGCGTCGCAGTCGTTCCTTTGTACTCCGGCGTTATATATAATTTTTCTAAGTGCGTATCAACTGTTGGAAGGTAAGCTGGCGTTAGCTGTGTGCTGTACTCTGTTGCTTGCTAGTTTACACTTCCACCACTAAAACTCAGCTCGGCAGCTGACGCCACAGGACGCGTGTAATGGGTCCCTTGCTGCTCGCTCGTGAGTGGTCGGAATGCATTCAGTTTCCCTAGGCTGCTCGGTGGTTACTGACTCCTGCCGCGTGCACTGAGAATGTACACCAGTGAGCAAGCACCAGTTCACCTTGAAACACTTCACCAAACGCCACTGGTGTCACATTTCCTAAAATCATAGTTTACCGCACCCACTTAACTCGTTTTCATAACAAAAATATAAAGCGGTTACTATGACCCTTGTAGTAGAATATAGACGAGCTCCATTTAAGTCGCGTGATGACAGCCAAAAATACTTACTGTGTATTTACAACCTTTATGTGTACACATTTGTATGAGTGTGTTATTTTTCTCCTTATTTAGTACCATCCAGTTTTATAACTGCCTCCAAACTGTGGAGAAATAGTGCATATTCATAAATATTACATATAAGCTNTTAGTACCATCCAGTTTTATAACTGCCTCCAAACTGTGGAGAAATAGTGCATATTCATAAATATTACATATAAGCTCGTTGCCTAGCAAAATGTGTTCACAAACTTCGAAATAGCTTATTAAAAAAAAATTAATTAGTTAGTTAACTGTGAATGAAGTGATTGAAGATATTTTGACGGCTCTTAATATCAAGATATTATTTAATTGATTATATCAAAAATTGTTGTCCATCCAGCAAACAAACTATACCATGGCATTACAACTTGTAATAATAAATACTACTCAAGGTAACNAAAATTGTTGTCCATCCAGCAAACAAACTATACCATGGCATTACAACTTGTAATAATAAATACTACTCAAGGTAACGCATACAATTATGAAAACTTTCTACCCATACTTCAGAGGAACGAAAAGTTATATTAGGTAGTTAATTCCAGCTTAGCTGGAAAATAATAACTCCTAAAAATCCTGCGAAAAGTAAATTCTGCTTGAAGTCCCCCTTAAAGTTATGATTCTGAAAAGCCCTTCTTAGTTTATTCCTTGTTCTCCTGTAAACCACTGATTAATTTCTTTNCCCTTAAAGTTATGATTCTGAAAAGCCCTTCTTAGTTTATTCCTTGTTCTCCTGTAAACCACTGATTAATTTCTTTCTTTTTCTTCTGAATATCTCTGGTTAGTTTCTTATTTCTGCTTCTAAAAATCTCTTATAGTTATTTCATTCTGCCTTTGAAAATCAGTATTTAATTTCTACCATCTGCTTCTGAAAATCCCTCCATATATTCGCCCATCTACTTCTAAACATCTCTTATTAGTTACTGCATTCTGTCTCTAAAAATCAATAATTAATTTATATCTTCTGCTTGTGAAAAATCCTCTGTGTTTTTTCTTCTGCTTCTAAAGACTTTCTTAATTTATTTATTATGTTAATTGTATATCCTTCTTCTTCGTGCAAAGGTTATCACCGCCATCGAACTAACGACAAGTGTCTATGTTGTAATCAAGTGACAAAGTGGAATTGCTTGAAATGTTAACATTTTACTACAGTAACCATTTTACTACAGCTGAGGTACCAAATTCAGCAACAACTGGGAAGTACTTTAGCCAGTGTTCACGTTGAAACATGCTGCTAATGGCAGAATTTTTTTTTCAAATGTTGTTTTTTGAAAAAAGGTCACGTAATCGCGAACGAGTTTTAGGGGAGGATGTGAACGCAATATCTTTATTTTCTGCAAAATAAAATTTTGCAGATATAAATTTGCAAATATCTTGATTGTTTCCATGTAAAAAAACTGACGTGACACGTTTATTGTTGAGGTCGTGAACCTCACAGCCTCCCGCCAAGGCGACAAGGTGAGATTATCTCCCGATTTTCGCATTTGGCCAAGGTGCCGGACGTTGCCGTTGGCCTGCGGGTTTCCTCGAGGTACTCCCGCTTCACCCTGCGTTCCGTCGTTGCTCAGTATCTTCTCTCACTTTTCCATCACGGGCGTTTAATACCAAGTTGTTAAGCCACTGTCAAGTGTCTCAACACACCTGGGAGTATACTGCAAGCGACATAAATAAATGTGTGAAAGTGTTGCCTAGAGCGGATTTAGCTACACCTTACACTTTAAGTTTGCAGGGTGAGGGGGGAAACTTTTCTATTGCGCAGGTGCAATGGTAGACTTTTGAGCCGTGGAATGTGAGAAGGGCAAGACATCATATAATTTTGGAAAATAATATTAAATCAATTACATGAAATCAGTGTTATGAACAGTTATGACATTATTTCATTTCAGTTTTAAAACATTCGCAGCACACTTTCATGTCAAATTAAGGTTTATGGGGGGGGGAGGGGGTCATGTATCCTGTAAATCTCCATCCCTCTTTTCACCCACTGAATCCGCCCCTGGAGGTGGGCTTTGAGGTGTATCTATTATACGCCCATCGCCCTGGAAAAATGGCATGTTATGTTTCGTCTCAAATCTGTGGTAAATCCGGTTAAAGGTACGTTAAAAGCGAGGACTGAAAATTTGAGGGTAGGTGTTCTAGCTATAATATATTATCTACTGTTCATAACATGTAACCATGGAATGGAACATCGGTGGAATGCAAGGGCTGAGGAACTGAGATTCTCCCGAGAAAAGTCGTTGACCAAAGGCCACGTCCGCTAAGTTGCCCACATGGCAAAATTAGTAGTAACCACCCGGAAATCGAACCCAGAACGCCGTGCTGGTAGGCCGGCGAGATAACTTCTCGTCCAACTTTTTTATGGCTGTTTTAAGGAACTTGCCTATTGGAAGCTTTTTTTCGCGCTTGAGCGATAAGGGCTATACTGCCACGCAAATAAATTGCTCCATAGCCGCAGCTCAAGGCTCTGAACTAGCGTGTAGTATTCTCGCCGTGCTGCGTGCACCAATGAGACTTTAAGTGGTGACCCCGTCATTTTATTAGTGGAAAGTTGTAGCAAGGTTTAGTGCAGGATCCTTGAGTATTTTCGTATGTATCTGAAGCGTATTTTTCGAGATGCAGCGCTTTGAAAAATCCGCTTTTGGCTATGTGCGTGAGGTCTTGAAAGCACTCAGCAGCCCTCGTCTGAAGCAAATTGAACGCACATTTAATAGTCTCGCGGGAAAACGTCTATTTCATACACTTTGCAGCTCAGTTAAAGTGCCAGGTAGAGGGCCTCTTAATGCGGGATTCAAACACGAACCAATATTTCTACAAACTACGGACTTTTGCCATTTACTTTCCAACACGATTAACTTACTAATATTTTCACTGACGATTCTCGTGGACAGTAACTCGGACAGCACTGTAAGGACGACAACAAATTGACCCCCGCGCGTCACTCGGGGCTCGAATCCAGAACCCCTCGCTCCCTTAAGCCAGTTCTCAATCACCTCAAATATAAAATAATTGCATAATTAAGTAAAATATTTCTCTTTTGTTATTCACATAGCTTAAAATTTTAATTTAAAGTGACCTCTTTGGAACACTGCGCACCTAGCGGCGGGAATTTTCCCTATGCCAAACTCTCCCATAAGAGAACTCGTTTTGTTCCTAACCTGAGTAAAATTAAATTAACCTTGAGGTTTTTAAAACATTTTACTGCAGATTCCCCTTAAGTCCACTGGTGCACGCTGTATTGTTATGTTCAAAGCTAATTAAACATGGCACATTAGGTTTATTGATACATTTTAAGTTATATGACGTTCAATTTTTAACATTTATTTTTTTGAGTTATCTTACAGAGAGTATCCAGTATTTTGTCTGCTACAGTTTTGAAAGTATGTAAATTTAAATGTTATCTTTGGAAAAACATTAAAGGGTTTAAAGCTAGTACTAAGCTGAAATATATCAAATATAAATTTTGAAATATATTTGTTTGGTCGACTGGAAAAAAAAGCTTTGTACATTTCTGTCACAAAAATTTGGATTATTTTTGACTTGTGATTATAATTATTGTTTGACAAAAACGTTTATAAAAATGGATAAACCTATTTATTAATAATTTTTGCTTTCGTTGGCTTTTTTTTTTTTTGTTATGGTGTGACGTAAAACGCGTTTTCTGTAATGGACGTTTAGACAGAGTGGATGAACTCTTGAAGCCTCTATGATTGTCTTATGAATTTACCTGGAACTAAGCTACTGTCCTCTCTACACACTGTCTGGGCTCTAAGAAGAATATTTATATATCATGTCATTTGAATATAAGATGATTCCGAACTCTAACCGTTTTTGCCGCTCACCAATGACGTTAAGGGGAATCTTTCCCCCCATATTGGATGCTTCGTTTTTTTTTTACTTTTTATATTTAAAAACATTTTTTGAATGTGTCTCTGTAGCCAACTAGATATTTACGTTACACAGAAGTACAGACATAACGACTGAACAAAGAACTCACATTTACAGCACAATATTGATTTTGCAAAATTTTGTCATATTTAATATTGTGGCATAACTATGAATTCGTACTTCAGTCATTATGCATGCACTGCTGTGTAATGTCCCTGTAATATTGTCAAATTTTTCCTTCAGACTGCTTCCAATAAGTTTGTTCAAATAAAGTTGGACATTTGTGACGTCATCGAAACGTCATAAACGCCGCCATATTGTCTGAGAAAGTTGAATGCCTGTAGGTTCCATCAAAAATTTGAGAAATTGGACCGGTTCTAAAAATGTTTTTAAAGTTTGACGGGCTCAGACAATCAGAATCGTGCACGATAAAAATGGATGTAAAGAAGCTTTAAAATAACGAACAATCGCTGGAAAATAAGTAGTTTATGAAGATAATTAACGTGTTTAGTAAGTGTTTGAGCATTAATGCTATTTAAACGAATATTGCATATTATAATAATATGAAAACAGAGGCATGAAATTTAATTGTGCAGGTAATATCTCTGATAAATAAAATTTGAATTTTGTAAAGAAATGAAAATGAATTACAACATTCGTTACATTTCTTCCTCCATTGGACTACATGGAAACACAACAGCAGTATCTCACTTTGATAATAATTATTAAATAAAAATTTAAATTAGATTCTCCCAGTGAATAAAAAATTTGCAGTGTAAAACATTTTCAAAAAATTCAAGATTATTTAATAAAATTTGTGGTAAGGAAACATTTTATGGCCCTATTTCGTCTTCCAATTTTATTGTCAAATAAATTTGAAGGAGGCAATTTGACAGTTTGACAAAGGCTTCGGGTCGATAGCATGTTTGCTGTAGAGGTACATTCAAAATTTACTTTATTTTTTAAACATAAACAAGCTAAAAATACAAATAATATAATATGACAAGTAGAGTGGAGAGATTCGGGCGGCTCGTCACATCGAAGTCTTGAGAGCCGATGAGGGTGAAGCGAGGTGAGTATGGAGCAGCGCCGGAATGAAGGGTGGGAGAATAAACGGGAGATTCATTGCGAAAATCCGCCGACGANAGCGAGGTGAGTATGGAGCAGCGCCGGAATGAAGGGTGGGAGAATAAACGGGAGATTCATTGCGAAAATCCGCCGACGAGCCGCATCGTCCGGCACGATTCCCACTTGCAAAAATCCGGGGAGCGACCCGGTCGGGAGTCGAACCCGGTTCGCCTCGGNTAAAAAATACCAATAATATAATATGACAAGTGGAGTGGAGAGATTCGGGCGGCTCGTCACATCGAAGTCTTGGGAGCCGATGAGGGTGAAGCGAGGTGAGTATGGAGCAGCGCCGGAATGAAGGGCGGGAGAATAAGCGGGAGATTCATTGCGAAAACCCGCCGACGAGCGGCATCGTCCGGCACGATTCCCACTTGCAAAAATCCGGGGAGCGACCCGGTCGGGAGTCGAACCCGGTTCGCCTCGGTGGGAGGCGGGTAATCTAACCACTACACCACCGCGGCCCCAATACGGCGAGTATTGTTCTTGTTGAGGGCGGAGAGGTGCATCGATTACTACCCGTGAGGCGCCGCGTGCCGTCGCACCAGGCACTGCGCAAGTGTTACGCCCTTGCACGCCACCTACGACCGGTGACATTAACACACATGACTTGACCCCATTCCCCAGTCGGCGGCCGTCCTTGGGCAGCGGGCCAGCCGGCCGCACAGTCATGCCGTCGTGTGTGAGCTGTCCGCCGCTGCAGGCGCTTGTGTAACCCCAGAGCGCGCTCTTGCGCAACAAGTCCGCAGCATTTGTACCTGTCTAGCCGCCGGGAATGCGCGCGCTGCAAGTTCGGCAAACGTCGGCAATGCTCGGCTTCTCCCGCCGAACCGAGAGGCTGCCGCGTCAAGTACCTTCAAAGAGGTCTGCTATAGACAATTACTTCCAACTTTTCTCAAGCCCAGCTCAAGTTTTACTTTCGTGCTATTCTTCCGCCTCATGCTAGCAAAGCGTAAATAAGTATAGAAAATTACATCAAAGGGACCACGCACCCCATTCGTGCTCACTCAGTTTAATTAAATGTTGCATAAGAACTATTTCTTACTAGGAGTTACCAACACACCTAATTTATCTCTGGCTTTATTCGTATAAATTATAGAATTATATAAAATAATTTAGCTATAGAATATTATCAGAAGTTCAGTTTATCTCAAAATAAGATACATTTATGCCAACAGAAGTATTTTACGCTTCTGAGACATGAGATATTTAAGACACAACCAAACACGTAATACATCGGGTGATTTTTCTAAGGTTTGATTCAAAAAGTATGAAGTAACCACAAATAAACTATAGAAAACGGTTGGAAACGGTTAAAAAAAGGTTGGATATTTTGCAGTGGTTTCTAAACACGAAAAGCATTTAAGAAACGTCTCATCCCCAAATACAAGTAGCAAGTTCAAATTTCATCGCTAAAGCCCCTGTCACACTGTCAAATTTTTCTGTCAAACTGCTTTCAATAAGTTTGGTCAAATAAAATTGTACAGGTACGACTTCATCGAAACGTCATTAACGCTGCCATATTTGTCTCAAAAAGTTGGATGGCTTCAGTTTCCATCAAACATTTGAAGATTTGACAGGTTCTAAAATTTCTTTGCTGTTTGACTGTCTGAGCCAATTAGAATCGTGTACGACAAAAATGGACCTCAAGAAACTTTAAAATAACGATCAGTTGCTGGAATCTAAGTAGGTTATGAAGATAACTAGTTTACGTAGAAGCTGTCTGGGCATGAATATTATTTTACGTAAATATTGCACATAATATTACGAACACAGAGGCATTAAATTTCATTGTGCAGAAAACATCACCGATAAATAAAATTCGAGTTGAGTAAAGAAGCGAAAATAAATTACAATATTCCTTACATGTCTTCCTGTAATGGTCTATATGGTAAAACAAAAGCAATATCTTACTATGAAAATAATTTTTTAATAATAATTCAATTTAGGTAATCGCAATAAAGAAATTTGTCAGTGTGGCACTTTTTCAAATGCGTTCAAAATCATTTGATGAAATTTGTTGGAAGGAAAAGGTGATGGCCGCATTTTGTCTTAAAATTTTATTGTCAAATATAGTTTAAGGCGAAAATTTGGCAGTGTGACAGGAGCTTAAGGATTACTTTTATGGGCACGAATAATACTAAAACGGTTGTTTTCAGAATCCGTTTTAGCTGTTAATTTGTTATACATAAACATCACACTTATATCTGGACACGCCTCACATTTTTATATTTAATAGATTGTCATAAAAATATAAGGGTCACCACCAAAAGTCACCTTCAGGGTGGTCACTGGCAGGAAGACTGCACGCCGGTTGAAAGCATTGCCCGTAGAGGCGATGAAGCAAGTGATGAGTGAGCAAGAGTTGACCTTAGAGCTCACGCGTTTCGATGCCTCTAATGCGCAGAATAGCTGCAGGCAGGTGGAACCCTCTACCAATTAATTTTAAATTCGTTTAGATAAGGAAAAGAAAAACATTAATTCACATAGTTTCTGGGTTTGTTTATGTGAATAAGAACTCTTATCTACCTACTACGCATTTTAAGGTAATCCTCTTAGGACGATACGACACTCATACGCTCAAGTGCAGTAATTATGGCCATGTCGATGCACAGCAAAGAGAGAACGCGACAATAGCCGGGGATCATCAAAATGGAACGGTGGGCCTCGGTGGTGTAGTGGTCAGACTGCTCGTCTCCCACCTAGGCAAACCGGGTTCGACTCCCGGCGGGGCCTCTCCGGGATCCTTGCATGTGAGAAATCGCGCTAGACGATGCTGCAGGTAAGCGGGTTTTCTCGGGAATCTCCCGTTTCCTCCGTCCTTACGTTTCCGGCACTGCTCCATCCTCACGTCACTTCACCTCCACCAGCTCCCAAGACCTCTATGTTAAGAGCCGCCCAAGTCTCTCCACTCAAAATGGCACCACAGTTTACGAGGCGAGATGCTCGTCAGCGCCCAACCTATCTTCTGCTGTATTGATGAAGGGGTTGGAGAGGGCAAAGAGCGAGCCCAGAAGCTGGGAGGGCAGAATTGGTGGCCGTTCCGTTAAGGTTTCACTCACTATAGTTCGTCGCATCTGTCAGTCATCAGCCTGGCGGTCACGTGGTCTTCAGCCAACTGCAGGGTCGTCATTTCTCTGTTAGTCGAATGTTTGCTAAACTTGGAATTTTAACGGAAGGATGGACGAGCCACCGCCTTCTGGCGATATTTCTTAAACGTGAACATGAACTTTGAAATAAAATGCAACGCGCACCACTCGATCCTGCCTGGTAAAGTTTGGAATAGAAAATGATTATACATTTTTTAGAAGTAATGTTGAGTACAAAATCATAGCTGCTGTGTTCACCTATTGTGAGAACAAAATGGTGTTATCATCTCAGACTGATAAATCGTTTCATTTTGTAGTACTGGTCATGGAATATCTGTGAAATAAATTATTTTTTTTTACCGTGAACTGTACTTTTAATTGACCTAACAGAACGGCCACATTGGCAATTATTTAATTCCTTATTTGTTCAGGTGCTCGATGTTTATTTACACCGCTGTTCTGGAAAAGTTCTTGCAACAAAATATTTCTTCGCTGAAAATGTATCTCCAACTGAGAAAGATCATGATGTTCTCATTCTAAAAATTAGCTGTCGACGGACTACGGATAGTCGTGTATCGCTCTCAACTGCAAGACGGAACCGGCAGACTGATGACTTCCGGACGGATGACTGACAGATGCAACGTATTATTGGGAGTTCCGTTCACCAGAATGACGTGGTATAGGTTATTCACGGTAACGTGAGCACTTTTGAAGGCCTAGTTACTTTTTCCTTTCAGCCATTGTTTATTCTTTAATCGTCTTTTTAAATAAGCATTGTCATGTAAGTAATAAACAGAGTGTGTATATTTCACTGCACTCGGAAGTTAACGTCTAAGGCTAAAATAAAATATATGTACTGACTATTACTATACGATGCGTGTGCTATTGGTGACCCAGGCACGTACATCGTATATCTCGTCCATAGCGTCAAAGCGCAAGGCCCTGAACATGGTGCGCTGTATTTCCGTAGGCAATTCGTCTCTATGAGACTTACAATGGCAACACTGGCATTGTATGGCCTATTAATCAAAATAAGTGTGTACTGCGCGGTTTTTTTATATTATTCTTGGGGGTTCTGTACTGCAGTTAGCGTATTTCAAAATTATAGCGAATACGCCCGTTTCTAACAATTTTCTCTTTTCATGCGCATGAGAGATTATTCGTAAGGAAACCTCCCTAAAATAAAAGACTCAAGTTATAAAATTGTGCTTTTTTTTTTTTGTTGTTTACTTTATTTCTTCTTACCGTTTGACGGCCAAGTTTGGTGGCTTCTTTAACACCTTTATCGATCTGACTTCGGCCACTTGTGCGTCATATGCAACTGTGGGATATAATTTGGCAAGGCGTTAGGTGTGGCAAGTCAGGAACCGAGAAATTCGCATCCCAATTTACTCAGGAAAACTCTTTATCCTTAGCCTCTTTGTGTGAGTGAGTGATGATAACTCGCTCATGCGGCGAGAAGGACAGATCAGCGACTGTTCGTCCCCATAACTCGGCGTGACTCGACTGATATCCACGAAATCTCATCTTGTGGTTCGGTGCCCGCAATCAAATGTAAGTTCTGCCGTATTTGGTATTTTTGTGAATAACCGTGGAGCCTAAAATTGTAGTTTTTCAATGTTTCTCAGTCCTTGGCTTATCCGAGTCCGGATTTCCGCAGATACGACGCGAAGCGGACTTTTCCGCTAACCAGTATAGATATTTGAAGTCCTTTCGTCTCCTACTGATTTCCATTTGCAAATGCATCATGCCACGCCTAGGGCGACGATAGCCTACGTACAGGCCAAAACCTGTATGACGTCACCCTGGTGGCTGGTCCTTCCTCTGCCCTTCAGTAAAATTTTTCCAAAATAATAATTATTTTATTGTTATAAATAGTTGTCATCCGGTTTGGGAGTTGGAAAGGTACATATTACGGAAACTGGCATCAGCCTATTTGCGGGGCTAGAAAAACCACGTGTGACAGGCTAACACTAGTGCAGACGATTCCGAATGCGAAGGACAAGTGAACGCACAGTTTGTGTTTAGCGAGGCAAGGCTGATGGGAACTCATGATTACACTATGTTCTCCAAAACTTGTACACCGATTTGGTGCTTATAATTTATGAGTTATGGCTGTGATTGTACATTCGAGACGTGGAGTGATCGGCCCTTNGGCGATCGGCCCTTCGCTACAGCGATCACAACCACAGCAGCCGCGAGACGGACTAGGAGCACGCGTGAAGTGCTCTTCGTGTAGGTCACTGGTTCAAGTCGTAACTATTACACACGGCGTTTTGTGAACCAGTTCTTGTTTGCATGAGTGATAGCAGCTTCTATTGGGGCAAGCTGTTCTTACTTTATCTTTACCTAAGGCTGTATTCAGTTTTGTAGACTCTGTAAATGATTTTATTTCCGCTGACAACATTTTTCTTTTCCATTGATTCTGTCTGTATGCCTGTCAAAACGAAATTTTACAGAGATCATGTGATAGGGCAAATATTTACAAATAGGGTTTCCTTGTTTATGGAGCTTTACCAGTATTGAACATTTAACACCAGCCGGCAACCACCGCTGAACCTATTTAAAATGATTTGACTTGCAACTTGTAATTTTCGCTAATATCCATGTTGTGTAAGCATAAATGGATTGGGTTTGTAGTGACAGGTTACTAGTCCCCACTTTAGCCGATCCGGAAACACTGGCTACCGGCTGTGGAGGCATGGAGTCTTCCACCATCTTAAATGATGCCACAGTTGCCGTTCGCTGACCCCCGCACGCGCTTTCTTCTGCGCTATCATTCCGGTTGGGTATCGGACATGCTGGATGTAGGTAACCTATACCTTGACCTGGGAATGACATTAAACCCAAAAAAAAAAAAAAAACCAAAAAAATTGTAAAAAACTGGAAAACTCGTGAAGAAAATTCGGGAAAATTACATTATTGATAACGGCTACATCTTGGATATATTTGACCTTAACCCGAGGAGAACTTGAACCCGAAAAAAAATTGAAATCGTAAACAAATATCGTAAAAATGTTAGAAATCGGGGAAAACTATGTTACTATTGCCACCACCGTGTTGGATTGTGACCTTGACTTTCACAATGTGTGAATTTAAACTCAAAAAATGGGGAAATTCACAAAACATAAAAAATGGTACAAAATTAGGAAAATTTAAAAATAATTTCAGCCATACAAAATTTTACGAAACATTAAATAATAAAAAAACATTCTCAAATACTGCTAAAATAATACTTTTATATTTATTTATAATTAACAAAAAACACCTGTAGCAGGCCTAAAAATCGATCTTCGTAAAGATGGCAGAGCACACCGACTTACAGTACAGAGACCAATAGATGACTGACTCCCAACCAAGTTTGTCGATGGAGGAAGGGAGAAGAATAAGGGTGCATTTGGAACTCTACTATGCATGTCGTCATGTGGCATTCACCGCTGTCTGCAGTGTGCACACAAGAGATTGAAGAGTACCTCCCTTTTAGGCAGCAAACTAATTCAGCTTGGTTGGTTTGCAATTGGCACATGTAAAGTAAGTTTTTTTATAAGCCTTAGCTGTGATTTTTTAATCTGTTTCTCGTACATTTGCATTTAAGACAACCTTCCAAACCTATTTGTATGTTTTTGATTTATTTTACTGTTCACTGTATTCCACAAAAGATACATTTTTCAAATAATATAACATCTTGTATTGTATTTCGACAACTATTTTGGTTTAAGTTTTTGTCAAATTTTACGATGTTAACAAATAAGACACATATGTATCCTTTTATTAGTAGTTCATATATAATCAGTTACATGTTATGTTAAAAGTGATTTTGTAGTTACTAAGGTAATACTTACAAGTTCCATAGTCTTTTCCATGTTTTTATCCGAAGATTATAATTTTCGGCAAAACACTTGGTTGCAAGAAATTTTCAAATGACTTTTTGGTTAACTCCATTCATGGCAGACATGCTATTGACCAATGAGGAAGTTAATGACCACCACAGTTTAATTCTCAATATTTATGCAACAAAAAAAATGTGTTAGTCCAGGGAGAGCGGGCAATATGCAAGCGGCCCCAAAAACACTCAGGAATTAGATTTTGGGCGCACAAGAAAGAAGCCTTCGGGGTCCGCATTGCCAGTGCCGCAATGCTCTCATCAGTAAATCAGGTAACATTGCTCCAGTTACCGTGGCACAGCACTGTATGACTGAATAAACAGCCACCTTAGGCTTTTGATCTTTGATATTTTGACTCACATTCACATAATAGTACATTTACGCATCTCTTCGTTTGCCTTCCTAAAAAAACCATTGTCCACGCTTATTATACAAGAAATTTATTATTTTATTTTGCATTCTGTAGATCACGAAAATTATCATCAGACAACAATAATCTAAAAGTTTACCAGAAGGGCGCCTATTATTCTTTCATTATATAATAGACTACCAGTCACACTAAAAAATGTTTTGTCATTTCAGGTATAAATTAAGATATCTTTAAAAGCACACCTGTTATATTCTGTAGATACACAGTGCAGTATGCAAGTATGATACTTCTGTAAATATGTAAAACTACAATTTAAAAAATTTGCTATTAAATTCTTTCCTTGTCCTATTCTTGTATTCCAAATTGTGTGTATTCGTCTTTGGTTGATAGGGACTAATCCTCTTGATCATATTGTACATGCTATTGTATTACCTATGTTGATATTGTTTGTCTGTAATTGACTTTATACATTTACCTATGTGTAACAATGTTTTATATTGGCGTGTTCTACATCCTCAGCTCAAAGAAATTTTAGATCCTTAGAGTGAATGCATAACAAAAACAAAGTGAAATAAATAAGTAATATATATATAAAACATTTCCAGGAAAACAGAATTTTAGACAGGCAGAACCCAGATGTTTAGTGAGATTCAGAATTGAGTCTAGCTGAGGTATAAACTAATTGAAATCCATTAATTTCTAAATTTTTATAACCCCAACACTTCGTTAGTAAATTGAATTTTATTTTTCAGGAACGTACAGAACTTTAAAAATCAGAGAACATTTTTGGAAGCTTATTCTTGTTTTCTATGTCAGCTTTAATCGCTATAATACAGGATTTGTATAAAAGAATACCCCAACTTTGAAGGTCTATAATATCAAAACCAAACAACCTACAACCTTGATTGACCAATCAAATGAAACGTGGAACCGTGAAGTTTGTTTACCGTACATTTACAAATGTTCAATCTGGCCACCACGAGCAGCCCGAACGACATCTATGTGATAATCAAACATGCTAACGTGTGAATAAACAACTAATAAATCAATAATTATATAATGTCCAGAAGTTATGGGACTCAAGGGTGAACCAATGTACGAGAGGGTCCAAACCTGGTGAATTCGACCGGAGATGTTTAATCCAAGACTCGTCAATGTCTTCTTAAGTCGAAAGAGGAAGATTTCTCAGATAAGTTTTCAGACTAATGTAAATAATCTGTTGAACTGAAACCACGAGGTGTCCAGAGCAAAGAGCCTCTAAAGATTTTTTAAAAATTAACTTGCAAGTCCGTATTTAATTTATTTGTTTAATTGCATCATTATACTCTACCCTATCCAGATGTTAAAACGATGTCAAATTAAATTTACCATATCTATCTTCATCATAAATTTTTTATAGGTAGAAATGTATTGTAAAATTTTCTGTGGTAAATTTGATGCACTGACTTCGTGGTTTTTCTACCTATACACGTTAAGAAATAACAACGCTACAACGTGACCATTTTGTTAACAGAAAGTGCCAATTGGAACACCGCCTGAAGATATGAATAACTCAAATGTTTTTTACCGATGAGCCCAAAAAAGTGTTGATTATTGAGAACCTGGTGCAGCATTAAATCTCTCGGGTTTCAAATACTTCTCCATTTCGATAATTATATTTATAATAATAGTCTTTATGCTCAATAAATTTTGATGATATTTAGAAAATACTTGACTTTTTTCAGATTTGATTTACTGTATAAATCAGTAATTTAGTATCACGCATAAAGGTTGTAGGAATTGTCTTAGATAAAAAAATCAATTTTCATCACAGAACTCTTTGTTACTGAAATTCTGTAAATGACAATCTCCGATTCTTGTTGGTATCCAATACTTTTAATTTAAGTATTTATTAAAACGAACATGCATTCAGAACACATACAACATATAATTTTTAAGTGAGTGCTTCTACCAGTGTATAGTCGACATAAGGAAACGATTTTTCATATGACGTCGCATTCACAGGAGAGAGTGCTGCGTTTAACAAATGTGTAAATCATCCTTAAGCTTGAGTGCTGACAAATCCTATTAGCAGACACAGTTATTAAAACATTCGTACTATAAACAGTGCGTTACACTTAAAAGGGCTCAATTCTATCTGTACGTTCGGCAAAACTTATATCAAAATGCGGGGGAAAAATTGTGAAGAAGTTTTACTTTTGAACCTTTAACTGTGTACAAGTCTCTGCTCGACAGAAGTTAACAAAGTAGGATTCTTGCCAGCAAGAATCGCAATCAAAAATGAGTAAAAATTTGCAGAAACGACCGATTAGTCAATTTTCCTGAACAATTAAATGCCGTAAAATTCTGTAAAGACCATATATAAATCAGTATGTATAGAATAACAAAATTAAACACCTAGTTGATATGTAAGCGATTTAAAAGTGGTGAATTAATTATTTACAAGAAAATACCATCCTGTAATAGATAATAATAATGGCGTGTGGGGAGTGCACCCAGGGCAAGGCAACACCCTCCGAATGACGGTCTTTCCAGCTGGGA
>NQII01001741.1:0-26357 GCA_002778355.1 Clitarchus hookeri
CCTGACTTTAATATCCTTCCCAACTAGGCAGTGGTTGGCCTTATTTTAATCTTGTAAATTACATTTACAAACTCTTGATTTATTAGCTGGTTCTAAAGGCATCCCATTTAAAAGAAACCAATTCGTTTAGTTGTATCACTGCTTGCANCACTGCTTGAACCAATAAATTAACTTTTAAAATTACTTCATTAGGTGGTCTTACAGTAGTCCAAGAAAATACTTTTTACATGTCAACTGCGAATTTTACTGGCGATGTTGTCACGAAAATGAAAGTAAACAAATATTTTTCAATTACTTGGGATAAAAACGTGTTTCCAAACACTGCGTATTTTCAAGTGAAAATTAATGCTATCAAGTACTGCTTAAATATCTTGTTTCTGATACATGACAGATTTGTTTCTGGAAATGATTTCTACAGATGAAATACACGACTCTGCACAATGGCGTCAGGTAAGGTTGTCAACCTCCCTAATATTAAGCTTTAATAAAAACGTAAACACAGCAGACTAGCCAAGATTGTCTTTATCTACCTTTTACTTATTTTAACTACCTTTGCAAAACGGTAAAATGTACACATTGGTCGTTCAGTGTAATTATTAAAGCCTACCGCAAAATACATCGCCATCTANCTGCACGATACTTTAAGAAAAGTAATGCTGCCTTACTTCTGGAAGTAAGGCTTGTGGACCAAGAAAAGTAAGATCTCTGCATACGGCCCAAGGTATTTGATACCAGTTGGCCAGCCATTTTGTTTTAAGTGGTGCATGCACATTCTACATCTATGGAGAATCAAAGTTTGTTTATTTTTTAACATTTTGGTTATATCGTTAGCTCGCAAGTTAAAAAAAAGCATATGGAGTGTGGTGTTTATTTATACATATTTATTGTACCACTAATGAATGAGGTCCTTGTTGTGAAGAGAATTTTTGTGTTCAAAGTCAAACAAAATNATACATATTTATTGTACCACTAATGAATGAGGTCCTTGTTGTGAAGAGAATTTTTGTGTTCAAAGTCAAACAAAATTTTTGTATGGATGTAAAAATAGCATTGTACATATGAGAGCTTGGTGTGGTTTTAGGGTTACGAAAACGTATCAGTTTATGTATGTATCGGTTGGGAATGAATACATCGTAAAATATACAAAAGTGGAATATTGACAGATAATAATACCGCATACAATAATTAATTAAACATACAGAAAACTCTAATTATACTATTACCTTAGGGGAAGACCTGACTGTAATTTAAAATATGTATAATATTTACATTGTATCAACTCCCATCAGAAAGTTCATACCTTCATACAGCCTTTCAATAATGAGCGAATAGATCAGATTTATTTAATTAAATGTATTATTTTGGACCATGACTACTGGATTTAATATTTTTCTTTCCCTTTCTTTAGAAACTTCCAAAACTTCAAAAGAAAACATTCCATAAAAATTTTACACTTTATATATTCTTACATTATAAACATAAAAAAAATCACCTCAGTGGCATTTTCACCCTGAAAAATACGCACTATACAACCTATCGTTTTAGGCGCAAGTATAGGCTATTCATGGTAAAGTGAGCAGTTTTGAAAGTCCTCTAATTTGGAACAATTGTCAATAAATATATTATATTTTAGCCTTAGAAGTTAACTTCTTAGTGTCGTGGAATAAAAACAATGTATTTATTTCTTACATGGCAATTTTTTTTTAAAAGGTTCTTAAAGGATAAAAAATTATTGAAAGAAAAAGTTAACTTAAGTTAACTTTCAAAAAATTAGGTACTTCAGTTAAAATATTAGCTGTATGCTCTAACCATGCAGGAAGAAACAGACACAATGTGGTCTAGTCCCAAGGCAATCCTAATTTCCAAGCATAGACTATGTCTGCTCCTGCCTATAATTTTTCACAATGCACTTTAGCAGGGGAGCTAGGAATACCTCAATTGGTCCTGCTGAAGGTGGGAACTCCAAACATGCACTCCACACATCTGACCACCAGAAGTAGGTTACTCCAGACATGTACACCATGGCATAGGGCCAATGCTACTAAACCTCCCCTTGCGAGACATCACTTCTCACAGGTTGTTATATAATCANTACACCATGGCATAGGGCCAATGCTACTAAACCTCCCCTTGCGAGACATCACTTCTCACAGGTTGTTATATAATCTCAAGTGTCAATGCATACACATGATCCAAGCAATAATTGCACACAAGGTCCCTCATTGGACTGCCCCTCACTGCCATTATCTTTCTTCCACTAAGTACTTCCTTACTAGGTCCCCTAAACACTGGAGGTCCATGCATATAAAGGGATTTTTTTAACTTATCAGACGTACATTATATGTTCTCTAGGCTTCACCTAATCTCCTTGAGAGAATACGTTCTCTCTTTGGGGTATTCTCNTACACCATGGCATAGGGCCAATGCTACTAAACCTCCCCTTGCGAGACATCACTTCTCACAGGTTGTTATATAATCACAAGTGTCAATGCATACACATGATCCAAGCAATAATTGCACACAAGGTCCCTCATTGGACTGCCCCTCACTGCCATTATCTTTCTTCCACTAAGCATTTCCTTACTAGGTCCCCTAAACACTGGAGGTCCATGCATATAAAGGGATTTTTTTTAACTTCTCAGACGTACATTATATGTTCTCTAGGCTTCACCTAATCTCCTTGAGAGAATACGTTCTCTCTTTGGGGTATTCTCNTCAGACGTACATTATATGTTCTCTAGGCTTCACCTAATCTCCTTGAGAGAATACGTTCTCTCTTTGGGGTATTCTCATGGTGTTCCAAACATGTGCTCCAGCTCCAAGCTTCCTTATACATGCCTGGGAATTCTTCAATTTTTCCATCCCCTCTGTCATGGCTGCTTGTTTATCTTTGCAACAGGCTCTCCCCACTTCCTGACATTCTTAGGAGGAGATACTTTTTCAGCTTTGGCATCCAAATTGGGTCAGATTCTATTTTCCCATCCTCTCGGGTCTTCCCTGAGCAAGAGGGTTCCCATGATCTGGCTTCTGAGTTTAGCTGGGTGACTCACTGATAAATTGGTCACACATGTATGGTGCCATTGTTTAACTGGGTTACTCATTCCTTTGTCATTGGCCAGGTTGGTGCCCATGCTATAGCCATCCTTGGAAACTGGAGTCCATTGAAAGGAATTTCATGGCATTGTCTGTCTCCCTTCATCTTACCATAGTTGGTTTTATTTGAGGTTCCAGTATCTCCAGTCTGTCTTCCTGAGCAGTTTGGTACATTTCCCATTCCTACTCAACATTGTCATATCCTTCTTGTCCATCGTATTGCCAGTATTTGGAGAAATTTAAGCCTTTGTATATTGATTCCCTAGTCCGTTGTCTTCTGGAGGGTAGTATTTCCTTTTCTGGCTTCGGTGTTTTGGCCCCTACTACTTTAGTTGCTCTTTAGGGATGTGGCACTTGAAACCTGGGGTTATGACAACCCACTCCCCTTCTAGTATTTCAATAGGCAACACAACCGAACAAATGTTGACTCATCAGCCACACACAAGTGCTTATTTTGGGGTATCTGCAGGTATGTTATTATGTCTACTATTTGACTCTTCTATGACAACCTCTGCTGCCATGAGCCTGGAGAATGCTTTGGAATTACTGTGGCATATTATTTTTCTCTTACTTATTCTTTTCTACGAGGTAGTCATTATATTCGTCTTCACTGCCGATGGTATCCTTTACAGTACCTTCTTTGAAAATCACTCTCAAGCTGTAGTGAAGATGTTTAGCCTGCTTTACGAAGGAAAGAAAGTCTTATGATATCACTTTCTTGTTTGTGTGTGGATGTGTGTCAGTGTGTGTGTGTTTGTGTCCCCTTTCAATTTTTGAACTCATTAACCAAAATTCACCAAACTCGTAACACATATAGTAATTNGTGTGTGTTTGTGTCCCCTTTCAATTTTTGAACTCATTAACCAAAATTCACCAAACTCGTAACACATATAGTAATTGACATTTATAGTATTTGACCACGGCAGGCCCCTACTTTCAAAATGACTGCTATTTTAATATTTAGGGTGATATGAAATGTCTTGGGGACCATTTAACCGATTTAAACCAATTTATGTATGCTNTGTGTGTTTGTGTCCCCTTTCAATTTTTGAACTCATTAACCAAAATTCACCAAACTCGTAACACATATAGTAATTAGTTAGGACACCTGGCATTTATAGTATTTGACCACGGCAGGCCCCTACTTTCAAAATGGCTGCTATTTTAATATTTAGGGTGATATGAAATGTCTTGGGGACCATTTAACCGATTTAAACCAATTTATGTATGTTNCTGCTATTTTAATATTTAGGGTGATATGAAATGTCTTGGGGACCATTTAACCGATTTAAACCAATTTATGTATGTTGACAAAGCATCAAGGAAGCATTAAATTTTGTGATGGATGTGATTGCTTGTCCAACATTTTGGAAAATAGCACTACATTAATAATTTAATATTTTACATTATATCTAGAACACTATTAAATAAATTCTCACCCAATTTGCATGTAAGTAATACTATGATAGGCCAGATAAACATAAGAAATTGAACCTGCTTATGGTATTATATTGAAAATGGTGGTCATACAAATATGTTATGTAATAAGCTGTTTCGAACTGTCTGCCACTATGTGGCATAAAGACAGGTTGTGTGCGGTATTTTCTGACATGTCTTGCACTGCACAAGGTCGGAACTAACCCTGGTACATGATTGATGCAAAAAACCATAACAGATCAATGTGGAGAAGTTAGTGGTGGTAAGAAGTGCGAGTTGAAGACAGACGACAGACATCTGGAAATCGAGGCTTGCAGGTTGAACTTTTCGCATGAGTCCATATTCGTAGCTTGCTTGCACTGCCAACACTGGAAGACTGCAGGCCACAAATTTTCAAAATACCTGAACAATATTTAACACAGGTGACATGACAAGGTTGAGCTGTCATAATGCAGAAGTATAGTCCCGTGTTGTTATCACTGACTATACATAGTGGGAGGCTGCCTTTACCGCTCGTGAGTTAATCACCTTTGTGGAGTGAGCTGACCAGCTGGGGTTGGCAACCACCTCTATATCGAGTGGGCACACAGGCACAATCATACTCTCAGCCAGCAATAGCAAGATATTGACATTAGGGGTGCTCTGTCCAGCTCGAGTTGACCCTCGCCCCAAAGAAGGGGGCAAGGGACTGAATTTCATTGGCAAGCAGGGTGTAACNTCTGTCCAGCTCGAGTTGACCCTCGCCCCAAAGAAGGGGGCAAGGGACTGAATTTCATTGGCAAGCAGGGTGTAACATTGCTATCCATGTTGTTGATGACTGTCGTATTCATACGTTGCATACACAAACTGTTTGCATAGAAATGACACCACACCAGAAAGGCATCACATGACATCCCCTAGGTAGTTCGGAAAGGTGAAATTAGAGAATTCAAGATATGTTGGTAAAGAGCTGATCGATGTCACAATTCTGCTCTTTTAAATGCTTTATTTATTACCTGCAATACATCAACGTTATACACACCTTGCTAACCAAAAATGCATAGATAATGCAATTATGATATCATGCATATATTAATGTTTATGTACAAGTACCAACCAACCTCTTAATTTCTCNTCTGTCCAGCTCGAGTTGACCCTCGCCCCAAAGAAGGGGGCAAGGGACTGAATTTCATTGGCAAGCAGGGTGTAAAATTGCTATCCATGTTGTTGATGACTGTCGTATTCATACGTTGCATACACAAACTGTTTGCATAGAAATGACACCACACCAGAAAGGCATCACATGACATCGCCTAGGTAGTTCGGAAAGGTGAAATTAGAGTATTCAAGATATGTTGGTAAAGAGCTGATCGATGTCACAATTCTGCTCTTTTAAATGCTTTATTTATTACCTGCAATACATCAACGTTATACACACCTTGCTAACCAAAAACGCATAGATAATGCAATTATGATATCATGCATATATTAATGTTTATGTACAAGTACCAACCAACCTCTTAATTTCTCNGCATAGATAATGCAATTATGATATCATGCATATATTAATGTTTATGTACAAGTACCAACCAACCTCTTAATTTCTCTTGCATGTTTCAGATCATTAGGTCAGATCACTACAATCACTCGTCCCCTTTTTTTCCTATGGAATGTGAACCAAAATGACCTTGCAGACATACCATTCCTCTTTACTGCCAGCTCAACACATTGTTACAAATATTTCCATGATGTAAACATCCCAGACAATACAACGTTAGACATCTAAATCACTTAAATGGTGGTCATTTTGGCCGCAAGCGATATAATTTTTGCTCTAATTCCAGTAAGTGTCAAACAAAATGGACATCGTTATATGACTTTTCCTCTTTCATCGTCTTGCACACCCCAAACCATTTAACCAAATTTTTGGCTGTTAGAAAAATAGCTACAAATGCACATACATAGAACTCCCATACCAGTCATTTTGACCACTGTGAAAAACTGTGTGTAGGAGTAAGAATTTACTTAAATTTTTCGCAGAGAGTGGTATGTTTATATATACATATTCATGTACATATATATGAGTATGTATATTTATACATATGTACATATATGTATATTTACACATATATGTGTACATTTATGTTATATATTATGAAATAAATAGTTGTTAGTTTGGTACATACTTGGTGTGGTAGGTAACGTTGGAGATAATAACAGAGCAGTAGGTATGCATGGTCTTTTTCCTGTCCCATCTTTTATTTACACCTTTTTTTCCTGATTGTGTGCAGGTGTGGAGAACACAGCATGACCTTTTCGAAGGATATGTTGACAGTTGTGGATCATATTACTTCCAAGTGCTTAGAATGTTCGTTTTGAGGAGGTTTTGAAGGTTATTTTTATTTCTGAGTGGGTGGAAGTAGTGTCCACAACACATTGTTTAAAACCTGAATTACTTCTATGTCTTACTGTGGTCTAACCCTAGAACAAGAATTGCAGTATTTTAAAAGTTTACCAGAGCAGGATTCTGAGGGTGGTGAACTAGATACTTGTTCAGAGAGTGATGAAGAATGTGTCCCACAAAAAATGCCTGATCTGAAAGTGAAGATGTCGATGAACTACATGAAATAACAGCTGTGAATTTGTCAGTGAAGCCCAGTACTGTGGCTGTAGAATCCAGAGGTAATTACACAAATTAATATTAGTTTTATTTATTCATCATAACAATAAGATTAAGGATTTTTATTTTCTGCATTTTATCTGGGAACATTTTTTATTGGGTACATTTTCGTATGTACAAAAAATTTAAATTTTTATTGTATGGCTGTCAAATTTATGCAACACTTATCGAGTGTTTAGCCTTTCACAAATTGACATTAAATATTAAATTTTATGGTAATGGCTTTTTATTTTCGTATTCTGCATTTTCCTGTCGATACATAAAACTGTGTATAGTGCTCACAGAATATCAACCAAACATTAATTAAATAAATTACTTTAATCCGTTCCCTTATTTTCAAGCATAAGACCAATAATATACTTTTTTCAGTATGATTACGAAATTTATGTAGGGCTTCCCATCATTTATTACAAGTGTTCGAAACATAATTAAATATTTACGCAAGACCTTTGCAAATGGTGTCGTGACTTCCATTGTTGTTCCAGACACTGAAGAGAGACATATTGAATCACATTCAAAGTGTTCCAGAGTACGTTGCAGCGGATACAGCAGAAGAAGAGGCAAAACGTATGAACAACATATTTTGACTCCAAGTAATTTCGCCGCTCCTAGATAGCAGTCATGTGGTCAACCAGATGTGCCTACATGAAGGCAGACAGTACAGAACAAAATTTTCCAAATGTTGGAACTAAAATGTTTACTGCTAATGGGGAGCAGTGGACTGTTGTTGCTGAATGTAAGAGCACTGTAGGCCGGGTCGCCGTGCAAAATATTTTGCGTGAAAAACCTGGGCCAACACCTCGTGCAAAGTGGAATATTGACGAAGATGTTGCTAGCGGATTTCATATTTTGATTGGTAAACCAATACTCGAACATATAAAGAAATGCACTGAAACAGAAGCGTGGAATGAGCTAAAAGACGACACTTGGTAAATAAGTCTGGAGAAACTCGAAACTTTCATTTGTGTCTTATGCCTTCGAGGTGTATCTGGTGCAAAGGGCTACCACTTGCAAGTTTGTGGTCCTCTCAATGGGGTATTAGCTTTTTGCGGAAACAATGTCACGAAATAGGTTTCAGGAGATTTTGAGATTCATACGATTTTACATGAAGTCTACACGATCTCAGCGTTTGGTGCAAGACAAATTCGCCCTTGTTCCTGAAGTATGGAATAGTTTCATCCATCACTGCATTTCCAACTACAGACCAGGATCCAATATTACAGTTCACGAGCAGCTTATCCCAACCAAATATAGGTGCAAATTTACCCATTATGTCCAGCAAACCGAATAAGTTTGGAATAAATTTTGTTTGACTGTTTACGTGGATAGCAAGTATATTTTAAATGGTTTCCCATATTTGGGAAAATATGAAAAATGGTCGATCCCTATCTGGATATTGAAAGGGAGTTAACTTTTTCACTTTACTTAGTTTAGCAGAAAAACTAAAGCCACGAGGAACAAGTCTTGTACGGACAGTCAATAGGGCTCGAAGAGAGGCTCCGCATGAAGTCAAGACTGCATGCTTTGGAGTAAATGAAACATTCATTCTTGAACACAATGGCAACACACTAGCTNAAATTTTGTTTGACTGTTTACGTGGATAGCAAGTATATTTTAAATGGTTTCCCATATTTGGGAAAATATGAAAAACGTCTATCAGTCCCTTTCAGAGCATGTAGTCCTACGACTGGTCGATCCCTATCTGGATATTGAATGGGGAGTTAACTTTTTCACTTTACTTAGTTTAGCAGAAAAACTAAAGCCACGAGGAACAAGTCTTGTACGGACAGTCAATAGGGCTCGAAGAGAGGTTCCGCATGAAGTCAAGACTGCATGCTTTGGAGTAAATGAAACATTCATTCTTGAACACAATGGCAACACACTAGCTNTCCGCATGAAGTCAAGACTGCATGCTTTGGAGTAAATGAAACATTCATTCTTGAACACAATGGCAACACACTAGCTGTCTATCAAGGGAAATTGAACAGAAATTTCCTCGTCCTAAGAACGATACATTATTCTGTTGACACTGAAGATGATATAAAGAGACTACTAGTGACAGTAAGTTTCTAGAACTCTTCTAAATGTGAAGTGGATGTAGCAGACTAAATCACCACGCTTTATTCCACAAAAGCAGAATCCCGCTGTTGGCCCTTACAGGTATGTTATAGCATTCTCGACTTGGCAGGAATAAACTTTTGGGTACTGCACAAAGAAAGTACGGGTTCCAACATCAGTAGAAGAAATTTCATCCTCAAGCTTGCAGAGGAGCTTCGAGAAGATCACATGAGGAAGAAACAGGAAGCAGTAGCCGTTCATGGAAAACCTGTGTTTAAAGAAGATGGTGACAAAGAAAAACTAACAAATTAAAGTAGGAACTGCCACCAGTGTCAAGTTCTCAAATGCAATGGAAACAAAACACTTGAAGTCTGTGCTGTCTGCAAGAAGTTTGTGGGTGGTAAGTGTNTCAAGTTCTCAAATGCAATGGAAACAAAACACTTGAAGTCTGTGCTGTCTGCAAGAAGTTTGTGGGTGGTAAGTGTACAGTAAAAGTGATTAAAAAAATCAGTCTGTTTAATTTGCAAATGAAAGACAAGAAAAATTACATATTCTACATGAAACAGTACGAAATTGAAAATACTAGGAGAAGCTTCCGAAAAATTCCTATGCATNGTACGAAATTGAAAATACTAGGAGAAGCTTCCGAAAAATTCCTATGCATTTTTTTTTAGAATATAAATATTTTTATGTGATTGTAAACAACAATAAATTTTTATAAGCTGGCTGTTTGCAAGCCTTGATATAATTACAAAACAAAGTGTTGTTTTATAAACAAAATTAACATAGAATTCTTGTGCAAAAATGTTGCCACTGTGAAATATCTGAGAATAGAATAACTAGTATCACATTTTTTTAATGCTTCAAGAATATATATGTAATAAATATATTTAGAATTTTTAAAATTGGTGTATTATTATTAAAAATTAATAAAGGGCACATGCATAACTTACAAAGTAAGTTGGCAGTAACTAGCCTACCCCTTGCATCTCTAAAAGAGGGTTTTTCCGAGGCAGTCAAAATGACCACTGTGGTAATTCAAGATAGATTTAAATGCTGGGTGTTCTAATGTTAAGCTACATTATTACAAAATGCTGCCATGTACACATTATCACATTACAGACAATATAACATTAGATATTTCTATCACTAAAGCTACCTTATTAAACAATACTGCCATGTACACATTATCACATTCCAGACATTACAGCATTACTAAAAACCTACATGGTACAGGGCTGTTGCAGTCACTCATGATAACTACTGATAAATTATTGTTAGGGAAAGGAAAATTTCGCAATTTAAAAGACTTGTACGCCAGATTCCATGGTGCTATGTATTTTCTAGCTTCAGCTCTCTGTTCATTGGCTGCTGCCCGAGTGTGTAGCCAGTTTTACCACACACCAGGTGCCACAGGATTCGGTGCTTGTTTCCACACAGGTCTGTTATTGGCTCAGAGTTCATGTGGGTGTGCGTAATAAACTGTGAACCAATTGCAAACATAAAGGAAATGCATATGTGTTTGAAGTTGTTGCTTGTCCTAAAATGAATTCGTGAAATTTTCAAGTCCTTAGTTGACAATTTTGTTTGGGTCTGTATTCCATTAAGGGATCAACATTTGGGTTAGCAGCAACCAATACCTCAATTTGGGAATGTCCACAATACTGCCCATGTGTCCCGATGGATGACTCATTTGGCCTGCGAGACCAAAGGGTTTTATTCCGCTCTACATATTGGCTTAACAATGATGAATTTATTTCATACCTAACACCATCTGGTGTTTGAACTGTTATTGAGGGGCCATATTTGTGCACAACAGTAAATAGTATGGGATGATAGAGTGTTGACAACTTGTATGTCCTTTCCTNATTGAGGGGCCATATTTGTGCACAACAGTAAATAGTATGGGATGATAGAGTGTTGACAACTTGTATGTCCTTTCCTGATTCATAAGGACCCTATATCGTACTTGAATTGGTGACTGCTGAACCCGACAGTATGAGTCAGCAGTCTACCAAGGAAAAATTCGCCTGGGGGCTTCCCTGTGACAGTGTGAAGGGTAGCAAAAGTAGGAGAACAAATGCGTTCTCAGTTACCATTGCCAATGTTTTGTTGCACCATGCGCAATGCCCAGGAGTTTCATTATGGAGTAATTTTGTCTNTTCTCAGTTACCATTGCCAATGTTTTGTTGCACCATGCGCAATGCCCAGGAGTTTCATTATGGAGTAATTTTGTCTTTCGATCTCACCATTTTCTGGTGACCACAGGACTGTTGTTTACCTATGATGGATATTCCTCTCCTTCAGGAATAGTTGTTACTCATTAGAGGCAAAACAGGGTCCATTATCTGATACTTTTATCTACGAGAGTAGGTAAAAGCTGAAAAGGTGATNTACTCATTAGAGGCAAAACAGGGTCCATTATCTGATACTTTTATCTACGAGAGTAGGTAAAAGCTGAAAAGGTGATCAAGAAAATCTATTACAACAGATGCTCTTGTTGACGGAACTTCTGCCTCTATAAACCGGCTATAATAATCTTCCACTGATAGAATATAATAATTAGATGGCAATGGCTCTAAGAAAACTATGGAGATGTGCTGCCAAGCATGCACAGGCAGCGATTTCTTGACATGTGTTCAGGAAAGGATTGGGCATGTGCCAGTTGACAGTCATGACAGGACTTGACAAACTATCCATACCTTTCCACAAGACATTTGTTTGCAACTTCCGTCCCATAGCTTCCATTTCCATATGACCCTTATGAGCTAACTAGAGGGATTGATTAAGAAGAAGCCCTGGTAAGACTATCCGGGTTCCTCATAATATCACATTATCTGCTGCTGAGAGCTCTAGCTATATGACCTCATAGCCATATTGTTGTTTATACTAGCGTCCTATTTGCAACTTACAATTAATTCTTGCAGGTTTTTGTCATCCAATGTAGCCTGATGAACCTTAGGTAGTCTCATTGCTAAGGGCACAGAGTTCAGCACAACCTGTCGTATATTGCAGGGAGGTTCAAAATCCTGTAGTGGATTTTTGGTTGTATCAAGCAGCCTGGAGAATGGATTGGCTATGTTCATTCGGTCCAGGTGGTAAACAACATTAAATGTGAATTATGGAAGCCTAAGCACCTACCTATCGATCCATGCACGTGAACGGGCTCTGGGGCCAAATATGGATTCTAGGGGTTTGTGCACTGTAACTTAGTCAAACATTTTTCTATACAGACACAGGGATAGTTATTCATATGCCCATATGTGAGCTAATGCTTCCTTTTCTGTCTGCATAAACGACTCTCCAGATCGCAGACGGCACANTATTCATATGCCCATATGTGAGCTAATGCTTCCTTTTCTGTCTGCATAAACGACTCTCCAGATCGCAGACGGCACGACTGGCATACTGAATTTTGCAAGGCCAATCCCGTTGCTTTTGCACGTGGACTGCACCTAACCCATAAAGATAAGCATCATCTAGAACACATGTGTGAGCAACTTGATCATAATAACTGAGCACAGGAGGTGCCTTCATAAGCTTTTTTTATTGTAGGAAGACTGATTCTTCCTTGGGCCACCAAACTAAATGGGTGTTTGACTTTTTACAAAGCTGTATCAATGGTGCAGACAATAAAAAATTTTTNTATTCATATGCCCATATGTGAGCTAATGCTTCCTTTTCTGTCTGCATAAACGACTCTCCAGATCGCAGACGGCACAACTGGCATACTGAATTTTGCAAGGCCAATCCCGTTGCTTTTGCACGTGGACTGCACCTAACCCATAAAGATAAGCATCATCTAGAACACATGTGTGAGCAACTTGATCATAATAACTGAGCACAGGAGGTGCCTTCATAAGCTTTTTTATTGTAGGAAGACTGATTCTACCTTGGGCCACCAAACTAAATGGGTGTTTGACTTTTTACAAAGCTGTATCAATGGTGCAGACAATAAAAAATTTTTTTTTGAACTTGGAATAAAATGTCAATAAGCCTAAAAAAGTTCTTACTTCATGGACACTCCGGGGGCCATGGAATTCGAAAATGGTGTTCAACTTGTCACATGCTGGGTTATAGAATTTCCCACATATAACATGGCCGAATTCAATTTCTGCCAACCCGATCCTACATTTTTCAGTGTTTAGGGTGAGTCCCATTTCTTGGATGTGTTATATACCTTGTGCAAGCTTTGGGCGTGTTCCTGTTGCATATCTCCGAACACTATAAAGTCATCAAATAATAATATAACTCCCGACCAGCCCTGGAAGACCATTTCCATAGATTTCTGGATAATTCAGGGGCACAGCTAATGCCAAACATAAGTTTTGTGAATCTATAAATGCCTGTGTGGGCAATGAACGTTTTTATTGTCCTTGAATTAGGATGCAACTGAATCTGGTGGAATACTAATACAAAGTCTAGTTTGGAGAAGGTGATAATGCCTCTCAGCTTCATTAATATTTCTTCAATTGTCGGTATTTGAAACCTTTCTTTCAAAACAGCCTGATTTTACCTATGCATATATACTGTCATGCACCACTTCCCATTGGAATGTGGTACCAAATGTATTGGCGACACCCATTCTGAGTAACTATTGACTTCCTCTATGATTCCCATACTAAGCAGTTTGTTCAGTTCGCCTTCCACCACAGATCTGAATATGTCAAGTGCTTGACAAACAAGACCGACCTCAATGTTTAAAGAAATCTGAAGCTGAACCCCCTTCAATTTACTAACTCCGCAAAAGCCTATGGGAATTTCGTCTTAATGTCCTCCGACATAGTTACCTGGATGATGTTGCACGTCTGACTATGGCACGCAGACCCTACTCGTAGTAAAACAATTTTAATTGCATTGTGTCTACCAAGAATGGAACAATTCCTATCCATCATAACCAAAAATTGAATACCTGGCACACAACAGTTTTGTGGTACTTCAACAGCGGCACTAAACATACCAACCACATCTCTCACATCTTGCTCTAATCCATGAACCTTTTTATTTCCCACCCTAGATTTGCTTCTCACACCTTTATATTTCAGGTGTTCCCAATCAGTTTGATCTATGACATTACAGTCAGCACCTGAATCTATTAATACACTAAATGGGACATCACCTATAACAGGGGTGGCGAACCTTTATGTATCAGCGTGCCATTTTTTCTAAAGAAATGTTCGATGAGGCCATAGACGTGCCGTCAGATAATTTTAACTTAGTGATTATTAGAAAAATAATAATACTAAACACTATCTACTCAAAACTCTTTATTTACTACCAAAAATACATTTTGCAATGTCACATAATAAATGTTTCAGTTGTACGCATAATTCAAATTACATTAGTGTGATTTCTGTTGTTGCAGATTACATGACAAATAATTTATATTAGGGTTGTAAGATGTTACTTTTAGCAGAATGCATGCTGAACTGGAGTCATCTGTCAAACGGTTTCTAAGCGAGTCTTTAATGTTATTCATCTCTGAAAATAATGACTCGCAGGCATAGGTAGATGAAAATATGGTTAAAATAGCACGAGCCAGCTTCTTCAAACAGTTAAATGTGTCTGGAAACGAATTCCATGTTTCCAAAATTTTGATACTGGCATTTTTATTTATATTGCTTGACAATCTTTCTGTTTCTATTAATTCCAACTCTTTCCTTGCTTCAATAAATTTTTGAATCCATATTGAACTAGACTGGAAATCAATCAGCTGCANGCCAGCTTCTTCAAACAGTTAAATGTGTCTGGAAACGAATTCCATGTTTCCAAAATTTTGATACTGGCATTTTTATTTATATTGCTTGACAATCTTTCTGTTTCAATTAATTCCAACTCTTTCCTTGCTTCAATAAATTTTTGAATCCATATTGAACTAGACTGGAAATCAATCAGCTGCATTTCAAATTCTTCAATTTCCAACCAATCGAATGGGGACAAATTCAGTTTATCAAATGAAGTCACATCAGGGTACATAATAAACTTTAGTGTTTCCGATAATTCTCTGAACTGAGAAAATCTCGCTGAGAATCCCTTGATTGAAGAATCAATTACAGAAATAAATTCTTCAGTTACTTCTCCACCTGGTTTCTCATGTATATCTAAATGGTTGAAATTTTTTTTCAAGTTTGGGAAATACTTGTAGTTTTTTGTAGTAATATCGTTCCTGAAAACATGTAGTTTAGCATCAAAAGCGCGAATGAGATCTATCATGACGATAATTGTTTTATTTGTGCCTTGAAGCTTTACGTTCAATTCATTGAAATGTTGGCATATGTCTGTAAAAAACATCAATTTTGAAAGCCACATAACATCCAACAACTCTGGGTATTGTTCAATTTTTCCCTCATTTTGCACAAACAGTCTGATTTCTTCCAAGCAGTCAACAAATCTTTGAAGTACGTTCCCGCGGCTCAGCCAGCGAACATTATTATACATCAGTAAGCCATTATATACCGAGTTGACTTCATTCAACAAAGCATCAAACTTTCGCTTATTTAAAGCGTGCGACGATATGAGGTTGACTATTTTTGTGACTACCGCCATTACCTTATCAAGAGATGTTAAACCACTCTTAGCACACAAGGCTTGTTGGTGAATTATGCAGTGGAATTCAAGAATCGAATGTCCTACGTCTGTTTGAAATAAACTTATGAAACCATTTTTTTTGCCCACCATACTTGGAGCACCATCAGTTGTGACTGAAACAATTTTTTTAAAATCAATTTCTTTCTCAGCAAGCGAATTTTTAACAGCCGTACAAATATCTGTGCCCTTTGTAGTTGTTAGCAACGATGTTATCGCAATTAATTCTTCCTTAATGATGTTTCCTACGCAATATCGAGCAAAAACAGCTAAACGTGCAGATTTAGTAATGTCAGTACTTTCGTCAATGCATAGCGATATAAAAGGAGCGGAGTTAATGTCAATTTTTTGTTGATCTGTTATATTTTCGGCCAGTTTTAAGATTCTTTCCTTTATTGTATTTCTAGATAGAGGAGTATCTTTAATGCGCTGAATTATCTTATCTTTATTATCGAAATCATCAAAAAGTGAGGGCGCGCATGCTAACCAGGCTTCCTTCAAAAACTCTCCATCTTGAAAAGGTTTACTATGCCGAGCAATGACATTTGCAGCCGAGTAACTTGCCGCGCTCGTATGACAATTTTTGCCAACATATTTAATCATAGACGTTGACTGTTTATTTCTGTCTTTCATTGCACTTGCAATTAATTCCTTTTGCACTGGTTCGCTTTTTTGACTAAGAGATTTGTGATTTGTTTCAAAATGCCGTTTTACAGACGATGTTCTACATACCACTGTACCAGAACATAAAACACACACCGCTTTGTCGCCTTTACTTATCATGCCATATTTTTCAGTCCACCAAGTTTGAAATTCTCTATTACACTTACTATCTTGCCCTTTTTGTTTTTTTGCTGAACTAGCCATGGTAAATAATAGTTAAAAATCAACTTTAAAATACAGTTGTGTCAACGAAATTGAACGAACGAAAACGTCAACAAACTATGCGTCATTAGCAATTGTAGTCCACGACGTAACTAAGGCAAGACAATAACAAACGAGCGCGCTTTCCGCCCGCCGCCCCGCGCACCGCACCCGTTCACTCCTTAGCGTAGGTCCGTAGGATCACTCGCGCGCGTTCGTTCCTAATATAATACTGATACCTCCCTATTTGCGCTATGGCGTATAAGTCTGTATCTGCTCTCTGCGTAGGGCGCCAGCAATGGATGCTAGTCCTCAGTGATAGGGCGTGTAAATATGTTGACACTACTGTTCGTAGTTCAAATTTACCAAATGAATTTGAACTTCCTTGAGAGTTCACGTATGTCGTTTTATTTTTCGCTTAACAAGGTTCTTCACACTTGCTGCATGTCTCTACTTAGCTTGTCTCGAGGCGCTGGTTCGTCTCTCGGCTGGGGCTGACTCCGCTCCGGTGTCGAACTCGGGGCTGCTTCGTCACCTCGTCGGGAGGCTGCGACAGTTCCTCGCAGATTGGTCTTGGCGTCGTGATGCCTTCTCTCGAACTCCACTCCTCCCGGCTCCACTCCTCTTTCCTCGACTCGCGTACGCCGACTCACTCCCTCCGCGTCTGTGGTAGAACTGACCTCTTCTCGTCTGCTCCTCCGCCGTTTTATTAGCCCGTTAGCCATATTAAAACGCCTCATCTCGCACGTGGCTGGGGGCTGAACGCCGCGCCCTTGGTCGTAAACACGTGTTCGGCGCTGCGGCTATCCGCACGTGGTCTCAGCGGCGCCGGCGATTTTGGCATTAAAGTTTTATGGCTTCGCCCACCACGTGCTCGAGTGGGATACCCGGCCCCAGTTGTATAGGGCTTAGCGTCCCCCTTTCCGCTGCGAGACACACGTGTTCCTTCCTTCCCGGAATTCTGGTGTTATTGTTCCAGCACGCTCGCCAAAGCTATTAGCTGGTTTTTGGCAGTAGCCAGCCTGCGAGAGAAATGCAGCTGTGGGCTGTGAAACCTTTTAACGTTTTCGACGCAGCTGCGAGAGGCTGTGCCTTCTCGTCGCGGCGGAATCCTGGCGTCATTCTTCTGGCACGCTCGCCGAACCCTTAGCTGGTTTATGGCGGCTGTTCGCGTTTCCTTGTCGTTGCGAGTTTCGACAGTGTGTGCCTGCTGACGGAAAAATATATCTCGGGATGCAGAATGCATCAATACGTCATAGTGAACTTTGTTATTTTAAACTAAAATGCAAACCTTTTGATCCGTGGCGTGGCGTGCCCAAAATATTGTTTCGCGTGCCATCAATGGCACGCGTGCCATTGGTTCGCCATCCCTGACCTATAATGACTTTGAACAAGTCATGGATACCTAACTGTTTGCTAGCTGACTGCACATGAAAAGCAAAATTATCATCATCTCTATCAGTACCACATGGTGATGCTGGCTCGTTTCGTACACAGTAAACACTGTTATTCCTCTTCTGTCTGCACTTATTATGGTCTCTATTACTTTATGAATAACTTTTAGTTAAATCAGTTTTGCAATCAGAAGAAAGGTGATTTTTAAGGCAACACTTANTCAGAAGAAAGGTGATTTTTAAGGCAACACTTACTACATGCTTTCCCCCATGAAGGATGACCAGGTTTCGTTCTGATGTGTCCTTTCCTGCCATATCGAAAACACAAAACAGTACTGTCTTTCCTCCTGGCGATGCTTTCATGCAGACGAAGTCGTTACATTGTGCACTACCTCCAACTGGTCTGCTGTAGGAATAACAGTTGTCAAGTCGAGCTGTNTGCAGACGAAGTCGTTACATTGTGCACTACCTCCAACTGGTCTGCTGTAGGAATAACAGTTGTCAAGTCGAGCTGTTGTCTTAAAGCCTCGTGCAGTCTCGTCAACTCTTTCGTTTGAGCGAGGGTGATAACAGCTCTATTCATTATGGGCTCCATTTAGAGTTCTTTCTTCAAGTCAGGCCATGGCCATGTGTCCATAAATTTTTCACGCAACACCTTCGAGTCTTTGTATGCGACTTGCAACTGGAGACGGGAAAAATAACTGTCCATGGATTCATAGTTTGCATGTCACTTTGCCTTGAATCTCTGCCGCTCGTATCTCAAGTTGTACTGGAGAGCGAAGCAAGCATTTAATACCACCCATGCTTCTCATAAAAATCTTTCGGTCGTGCTCCCGCCATCGCATCGAGTGGTTGTGTTAGTTTGTAATATTTATATAGAGCATGCATGCCGATATCTCAGAAGTAAATCTCCTGAACTCATTGTTCAGCCAAATGCAATAGCTTACCACGTTACGCACAAGTTATTCTAGACGATTGGAAATATATTTTAAAATCAATTAACATTTCTTTTACCACTGAGAAACATTTAAGTCTCTGAAACACTGAAAGGTTCTAGTTCGCAATGGCCACTAGCATTGCTATCATTAGGTTCAGCCATAGTGTAGCACGTGGTATGTTATTGGCTATCGGACAGTGAAGTAAACATTTCAAAATTCCCGCACAGTAAAGTTCACTAACACAGCACTGGTAACATATTCGATTAAAGCAGACTTGGTATACGAGATCTGCCAGTGGCAGAAGGTGAGTTAAGTCTAGATGGTGGCAAGAAAATCAAAAGAAAATTTAAACCTTAGTAATCGGCGAGTCTAACAGAGGGGCGTTGCGTTCATGGAGGGAAAGACAATATGCAAAAGTTCCAGTTACTTACATGGAAAACTATTTTACACTAACTGATATTATTCACGAAGGCTTGAAGTCTCTCCATGACGCGACCCACGTGCAGNCATGGAAAACTATTTTACACTAACTGATATTATTCACGAAGGTTTGAAGTCTCTCCATGACGCGACCCACGTGCAAAACCTATAGCTTACTGACTCAGAATGATGAGTTGGTGCAGGCTAGCGGCAAATCTGGCAGATAAATCGCACCAATCTCAAAGGTAAATAATTTTACTTACCTCAAAACCCAATTGTTCAAAAAGAGGTGAAACAAATGCATAACCACTGCAAACCCAATAAAAGTCACTCAGTAGTCACTTGGTTTTCTTTAGAGAAACTCGTTAAGATATTCTGAATAAATTTGAGCAATTAACATGTTAATGAAATTAGTAAGATATCAATATGCAAACACTTTTAGATAACTTTGATTTGCATGTGGTTAATACAAGTACTCGGTATCATTTGTAATTTAAATTGCTTAAGTTTTGGGGCAATGCTCCAGAACTGCATGTAACATTTTTATGTTGCCATACATTTTGCTCTGGAATGATCTTTAACGATACTTCATATGTGGTTCCCCTCAAATAAATTAACTGACGAATTTTAGCACGCATATAAGTTTAATGTTATTACTATTTGTGTGGGTACATTGTACCAATTGTTCTCTATGTATGAATGTCACAAGTAATTTCCCACTGGGATAATGCTTCTCCAGGTTCCAGATATGCTGGGGAATAATTAGTAAGGGCCTCACTTTAACGGCACACACTGGTATTCGACTTCACAAGTTAATAAATGAAGATGGCAAGCTGGTTTTAGTGGTTCCAGCATCTCAGTTAGAGTGAATGTGTCACAGGACCCATTCACTATGTGAATGTATGGAAGTGCACACATAAACATATTGGCCAAGTAATTCTGCCCACCACACAGTATGTGTTGATGCAGTATATGTAACGTGACAGTGGTCGGAGCAGGCCACGCTGGACATTGTCCATGTCAAAGTGTTCTGTAATGTTTTATGGTAATGATGCAAATCTAATTTCAATTCTCAAGGACATTTTCGGGATTTTAAGGACATGTTATAAGGGAAATACTGGTTCATAAGCCTAGTGAATTTACATTTAAAATTATCACTGTAATTAAGAATAAACATTTTATATATGTGAGAACAAAAAAATAAGCTTGTAAATATAACTTATTATATGACCTATTGAAATTGCTACGAGGCCTGTATTAACTGTTGTTGCATAGGAATGTGTCAAAAGGAGAAAGCAGAAGCATGAAAAATTGTTATTTTAAGCAATAGAAAAATAAATTTAAGAAATAATTTGTTCTATTTCCTAAAGGCGATCCGACCCAGTCCTTAATGACGTTCTTCTCACTCAAGGATACTAAATAAAACTAAATTTACAATAGTTGAACATATAAAGAGAAAAATATATAAATGGGAAAATAAATTCTACCTCCATTGTGGGTGAACAGAATGTGAGGGGTAAATGATTAATTTATTTGAAACATTAGTAATAATAATAATATTTAAACGCTGCAGTTTGCAGAATAATGTACCAAAATTTTAGACCATGCTCAAAATATTTCAAAAACAGAAGAGACAACCATTTTTGTATTCTTCAATGCCATCATATAGAGCATAAACTGTGAAAATTTAAGAAAATTTACTTGACTTTCTTTCAGTTATGGATAATCCCAGTTCCAATTCAACCCCAATAGTACTAAAATGCTTTAAAAAATATATATATAAATTCTACACTCGGACTTGAGTAACCAAAGGTAAGTTAGCAGTACAGAAATAAAAGTCAAATATTCAGATCACGAAAAAAAAAAAAAAATTATTCTGAACATGCACTAGTGAGCATTCTATGTGCCCTTCTGCAATAATTCCTTAAACCATCAGTTAAACACTGCTGAACTGCCATCATCATTTGCTAACACACTGTTTCCTATTGTAAAAATATAATTATTTCCCCCACCCCACTACCTCTAACTTGGTGCTAGTTTAATCATTTCTAGGTTGATCATTTCCGGGTTATTAATTTCAGTAAATTTCAAACTCTATAAAACAACACTAAATGATGATGGGAGAGCGAAGCCGTCACTTCATTCAGGTTTTTAATTGGGGAAGTCAATGAGTCGACTGTTTGTAATAGAGAAGATATTTAGAGTATGACCGCATATAATACCAAGTTCATGGTTAAGCAAATAAAAAATTACACACTCCTCAGTTTACTTCTCATCTTGGATTATGTTCAGCTCCACACTAGAGTTGCCAATAAGATCCTCAAAAACAAATGTGATGTTTCAGATGCGACCATCATAATAAGAATAATCATGAGGGAGTATTTTGAAAAATGTACAAATAAGAATAAATTCATGTCATTCATAATAGCTGCTAAAGAACTACATTATGTGGCCATTAATAAACATATATCCCTGGCAAATAAACGGGAATATTTTGTATAATTTGAACACCTATCAAAGGATTAAATGGAGATATTTGGACATTCACCATTGTGATGCAGATGTCTGTCATGGAAAAAACCAGACTGAATACGAAAAAAATTCTTAAATAAGACAATTAACATATAGACAATAAAATAAATACATATGCAACACTGGAAAATTCTAAGAGGGAATAGAGTCGAAAAACTGGACAGCGACTAGTTACGAAAATGTATGTATATACACGACCAACAGATAACACATAGAAAACAACACAGGCTAGACACCTGCTCCAAATAATAGGACAACAGTGACAAAACATTTAGGAACCAAATGGAACAACACAACAAAGGAAAGCACTCAAACACAGCAGTTTTACCAAATACGGCAGAATGAAAGGCAGTTATGCTGTAGTCAAGCATATATATGTACATAACCAGAAAATTCTATTAAGGAATCGAGTCAAATAAAACAGGACAGCTAGCTAAATGCGAAAAACTTATATATATATATATATACACCCAAATAACTGCATACGACCAACATACAGCTAACCGAAGACAACACAGGCTAGTTATCAGCTTACACAAATAAGACAACATTGGCAAACAGAGATAACGAAAAAATTCTCACAAACACAGTAATTTACCAGTCATGACAGAATGCGACGTTTTGGTAACTGCTATCTCTTCCCGTCTTCAGGCAGCAACACACAGGGTTTGAGAACACAAGTGCAGGTTTCTAGCCTGTGTTNAGTCATGACAGAATGCGACGTTTTGGTAACTGCTATCTCTTCCCGTCTTCAGGCAGCAACACACAGGGTTTGAGAATACAAGTGCAGGTTTCTAGCCTGTGCTNGGTTTGAGAACACAAGTGCAGGTTTCTAGCCTGTGTTTCTTTCGATGTGTTATCTGTTGATCGTGTATACTTAATTTTTGTAACTAGTTGATGTGCTCTTTTTTGACTCTATACCGTCTTTAAATGGTCCAGTGTTGTATGCATATATTTATTTCCTCATCCATAGATTACTTGTCTTATTTTTATAATATTTTTTCGTATTCAGTCTTGTTTCTCCATGACAGACATCTCCATCGCAATGGCGAATGTCCAAAATCTTCATCTAGTCAGTCACACCATTGCACTATTTATTCAAAGATCCTATCAAAGGAATTTGAACATTTGGTATACGTACATAGCAGCAGCTACAGCCATACGTATGAATGCACAACATGAGCCAAGTAATATTGACTGGAGGATGGTTTGGTCATCCTGTCCTTAAGTTTCCAGGCAGTTACAGGTACAATGTGCAAAAGTGAGTGATACAGTAGTGACATGGAAATATCTAGGATTTATTACACACCCACCTAGATCTGGGGATGTATTTACTATCTTTTGGCAGTTTAGGTCAGTAGTTTGAACGCACTGGATCTATTAACAACACCGCCATTTCCAAACCATTTGAGCTACATTTTTTGTACACTTACTTCCTTTCCTCAGAAAAATTTCAAACTTCTTTTCACAACATTTTCCTACGAGGTTTAGTTAAATTTTTCATCTGTATCTTAAAAACTTCAGGTCTTACAATGTTTTCCTTTAAATTATTTAATAGGGCCCCGAGTAACCTTCTGCTCTACGTTTTAATTCCCTGACAGTATATAACACACTGTTGGCATTTGACAACCTTTTTCACAACCGAAAAGTACTCTGCTCAACTGCCTATAATTTCATATTTGTTGAATCTATGGACACCATATTTTGCAAACACTCTCCCAATAATCAATAATTCGTATTGGTACACTGATGTAGTTCTGAGTCAGTCACAGGGTCTTGGTGGTGGCTAGCGGTATCTTGAGATAGTTGAGAAGGAGAATGGGGAGATAGGTGCAGATAAATTGCAGGTGAATGCTGGAAGATGGATTTTCCCTGGGCACCAACTAGTCAATTGGTGTGTTGCTTAAACTAGTATGAAATATCCCTATATCAGGGTGTGGTTGAAGACCTCGGCGAAATGACCTTGTTGTCACATGAATTCATCGTGGTTAAGTTGTTAAGTGCGTTTTGGTTCATTAAAACACCACCGCGAAAACACAATTTACTGCAATAACATGGGGTCAGTGTGGGCGGAAAGGTTACCCCTGAAGTTAGCCATGAGGGAGCAAGACATAATAACATGGCACTCATTCATAAATTCACACTTCTGTATTGAATCATGGTGGTAGTGGTACACAAGTTTCAGTGGATGGGCAGCTGAAGCCTTGCACTAGCCTACGCATCTGTCCAAAAACCCCAAGTGGGTGATGAAAAGTTAAAGAGCAAATAAAACTGGTGGGATGCAAGTCTGCACTTTCGGGAAGCTTCCTTGGGATTAAAGCAAATTAAAAGTTACCAGTAAATTAAATGAAGTGATTATCTCTGTTAAGATGACTACACAAAATATGAAGTTCCCCGAAGTTGTGATATGCTTATTGTCCCATATACCTGCTATAGCGAGATTGTTTTCTCATGATGCATAGCAATTGAGACTAGCAGCTTCTCATGCCAAAAACAAAATTCTTTCACACAATTTGTCAAAAAAAAAAAGCTACCTTACATAGGACAATGTACATGATTCTGATATGTATAAGTATTCAAATCACTCTTAAAATNAAAAAAAAAAAGCTACCTTACATAGGACAATGTACATGATTCTGATATGTATAAGTATTCAAATCACTCTTAAAATATTGATTATTACATGTTACTCTAATTTTCCCTTTCTGAAAAAAACTTCTGTACAATTAAAGCATACTTTAAAACATTGAAATTAATTGCACTTAATTACATATTGGCAATGGCACATATTTTAAACAAAGAAGATAATATTATTATAGCTTATTTTGTATGATGTTTAGAAATTGGCATTGCACCAAAGTGTGTTGTTAAATTTTGGGGTTAGTTATATGACCACTGACATAATAAACACACTGAATTGCACAAAAATCACACTATACACAAATTTCCCACCACATATGATATTCATTCTTTAATTGTGTACTACTAATCCCTACATGCATAAACCATCAACAAAAACAATAATTACTCTTCTCACTGACTGTCAACACGGCAATGGTTTTGGACACGAGGCATGCTTATGTCACAAAATGCATAGTGTTGACTTAAATTTCCTGAGTGTATTTTAATTAGGGAGTAATTACAATGCACTGAAACTCCTTTAATACGTGCTATAATTCACTGTCTCACTATTTCACATGGGTTGTATTATGAGTAGGGTGGTAGATGTCCATGTTGCTGTGGTCATCGCTTGGATGTGTGCAGGTAGCACTTGTGGTGGGGTGACTGGCAGTAGTCTGCATAACATCTACTACATGTGATCAGCGATTAAGGATGCCATGATGTGGAAAGGGATAACAGTTGCTCAAGATTTCGAGCAGCATATTTTGTCAACATTTAATATACAGTATTATCCAGCTAAGATGTTTACCCCAAATATCGCCGAACTGCTGAAGGTATCAAGATTTTGATTTCAAATTCGTAAATGTAACTACGGGGCTCATAAGGCACGGTCTGTGCCTGTTCCGGGATGTAGTTAAATACTAAGATTACGATAACAATCTTGAATTTTGGAATGGGAATATACTCGTTTCTGCCAATATCATAACATGTTATTAAGTGGCGAGCACAGTTACATGATTATTTTGAAAAATAGATGAGCACTTTTTGAGNCCAATATCATAACATGTTATTAAGTGGCGAGCACAGTTACATGATTATTTTGAAAAATAGATGAGCACTTTTTGAGAAATAAATGTGTGTACGTAGGTGTATGCATTTGAATGTAGCTGCAGCAGGGTAGATTGCATCATCCACTGAGATGTCCAGCTGAGTGTTCTTACACAGGTGACACACGTGCTCATAATATATATTGAAGAGCCAAAAAAAAACTGGTATAGGCATGCGTATGCAAATAACAAAGGTATGGAACCAATCAGAGTAACGCGATGTGGTCGGCNCCAATATCATAACATGTTATTAAGTGGCGAGCACAGTTACATGATTATTTTGAAAAATAGATGAGCACTTTTTGATAAATAAATGTGTGTACATAGGTGTATGCATTTGAATGTAGCTGCAGCAGGGTAGATTGCATCATCCGCTGAGATGTCCAGCTGAGTGTTCTTACACAGGTGACACACGTGCTCATAATATATATTGAAGAGCCAAAAAAAACTGGTATAGGCATGCGTATGCAAATAACAAAGGTATGGAACCAATCAGAGTAACGCGATGTGGTCGGCAGCTAGATCGGTTACTGCTTCTACAATGGCAGGTTATCAAGATTTAAGTGAGTTTGAACGTTGTGTTATAGTCGGCGCACGAGAGATGGGACATAGCATCTCCGAGGTAGCGATAATATTTGGATGTTCGCAT
>NQII01001741.1:27396-39656 GCA_002778355.1 Clitarchus hookeri
ATATATATGAGTGCGTGTATTTATGTATGTGCGTTATAAGTTATACTTCTTCGGCGTGCTTAAAAAAATTTTTATTACGTATGGAAATAATTTATGTAAGTAAGAAAACGATAAAATGACCGAAGAAAACATTAAATACAATTAATAAAGGTTTGATCAAAGAACATTATTAAATACTTACAAATATTTACCTCAAAAACTTGAAAACACTTTCAAAATTTTATTATACAATTTTTGTCACTATCATATTTTTCATGGCAGAATGTAAGTAAAATAAATTGATAAGCTATATATATATATATATATATACACATTATGAATTACTAATATAAATTAAATGTATTTCAATTTGCTTATTACATGAACTGATTTTCTGTCGGATTTNACACATTATGAATTACTAATATAAATTAAATGTATTTCAATTTGCTTATTACATGAACTGATTTTCTGTCGGATTTAAATATAACCACGTGCTATGTTGTCTACCTTGCGTTTGTATATAGCTAGACGATATGCGCATGCGCGTTGGGTCACACCCCTACCACGTTCACTATCGAATTTCGTTACACTGTGCACGCGCAACTTCCGTTGCACACTAAACTTTTATCTTCAACGCGCCAAAAAAANCTATCGAATTTCGTTACACTGTGCACGCGCAACTTCCGTTGCACACTAAACTTTTATCTTCAACGCGCCAAAAAAAGTAAATTTAAAAAAATTTGATTTAGTAACCACAGATCTTAAAAATAGTAGCAAATTTAGTGACTAATTTTCTACCATGTGTGCTAGACAGAAGTTTCTATATACGCTCCAAAAAACTTGTAGAAGTAGTAAAAAGTTGATAAATTTAATACATAAGTGCACCTTTCCCCTCAAATAGTTACACACATATCATAAAAGACATGCAAAGTAACTGACAATCTTGAAACTATCGTTTTTTCCTTGGGTGTGAGAGTAGTTCACGAAAATTTACAAAACCTGACTTGCAGATGAATACACAGGTCTTCAATGCAGTGACAATGACGTATAAATTATGTAATTGAGGGCATTTGAAAAAAAGAATTAGATAGATTCCCATAAATAACGTTGAGAGTGAGACATTAAGTCAATATAATACAGTTTTTTCAGACATGTAGCATAACTTGAAAGAAGAGGATTCTGAATTGTTTACAATGCTGTCTTTTGATGACTGAAAGTATTTCAAAGTGCACTATGTACAGTGCATTAACTTCTGTTATCTGTGCTTCAACTTTTTTCTGTCAAAATTAGTAACTTTTAGTAACCTTTAGTGACAAAACTAAGGAAAAATGACCTAAGTGACTTAGCTTCAAGAAAGTAACGTTTAGTAACTTTCTCTGAGCCCTGCAATAGGAATTTCATTGCGGCTTCACATATTTTGCAGTATATAACGTGAAATGTGATAGTAAAGAGGGCTATGCATATTGGAGTTTTTATGCGGAAAAAACACAAAAAATTTATGTCGAATATATTTTTATCGGGTCGCTGAATCGATTTAAGAACGCCTCTGATTTCAAACCTTTATTTACGAACGTGATTCAAATTGTATATATATGCCGAAGTGCTAAGGTTATACAGCTATAAGCTACGGTTATCCAGCAGTGTCGGAATATAATTTAGTTCTGTTGAATTTTCAAGTGTTACCTTTTTTATATTCACGAGAAAATTGTACTACGTTTTGTGGAAGTAACTGGAAAAAATAGACATAACTTATAGTATATAATACAAAAAATATATTCCCAGGTGTTTTTTTACGAGCGATGGACGTGTATCGCCATGATACATTTGTTAAACAACAATGCACAGACAGAGGAAGCAAATGTGCAACAGTTGTGGTCTTTGGGTTGAATTTTTACCTATTTCACACAACGGTTGTATGTTGCTAGAGTGTGGAAGTACAGTATGCCGTGTGAATTGGATCATGCTAAGGATTGTGATTTACGAGTGCTCTTAAGCATGATTAGATGCGATTTTTCCATTAGTCATGATAAATCTTATTATTGTGCGAAATTACGAGTGTTTTTTGCAATTATTTTCATGTGAGGTGTTACATCTAACTATTGTGCGGAGATACGAATGATGGTGTGGAGTTTTCACACATAAGAATATAAGGTAAATGTGTAATATACATTGATATCAGTAATGAATCACCAAGTAGCTATATCCGCTGCTTACATGAATGAGTAACGTAATATGTGGTGTAGTTTTTGGTGGAAAGTGTCGTGAGTGGTACTGGGTATTATTGCATTGAAGGGCTTACGTACTGCTGCTGCCAGCCATGTAAAATTCATAAGACCTATCCAAATTAAACCTACTTTCACGATAGATGAATCACAGGGGGTGGTACACCGACGTGACCTTACTTATTATAATTTTTCTAACACACTGCCTCGTGTCGGCACACTCTCCCCCTTCATACAACCGTCTAGTAAATAATTGTTAATTCTCTTTTGTTTCCTGTATCTGTGCATGACTGTTCAATGAATGTATCTTGACGATACACGTCCAATGCTTGTAAACAACAACTGTGAACATATTGATACTACTAATATGTTACAAAGTACATTCCTCTCCTAAATATAGACAAGGTAAGCCTTGATAAACTTCATCAGAATGTATTATATTCCGACAGTACTAGATAACCGCTGTTTATAACTGTATAACCTTATAGTAAGTTTGTGAAGGAAACGTTTCAAAGTAATTGAACANTACTAGATAACCGCTGTTTATAACTGTATAACCTTATAGTAAGTTTGTGAAGGAAACGTTTCAAAGTAATTGAACAATTTGGGAGAAATAAATACTTTTGAAATATTTGATATTAAATAATGTACAATGAAGAGCCAAAAAAATTGTACACTTGCCTAATATCGTGTAGGGCCCCCGCGAGCACGAAGAAGTGCCGTAAGATGACGTGGCATGGACTCGACTAATGTCTGAAGGTATGCAGGAGGCATTTCTCACCATGAATCCTGCAGGGCAGTCCATAAATCCATAGGAATGCGAAGCGGTGGAGATCTCTTCTGAACAGCACGTTGCAAGGCATCCCAGATATGCTCAATAACGTTCATGTTTGGTGATTANGCGGTGGAGATCTCTTCTGAACAGCACGTTGCAAGGCATCCCAGATATGCTCAATAACGTTCATGTTTGGTGATTAAGGTGGCCAATGGAAGTGTCTAGAGTCAGAAGAGTGTTCCTCGAGCCACTCGGTAGCAACTTTCGACGTGTGGGATGTCGCATTGTCCTGCTGGAATTGTCCACGTCCGTCGGAATGCACAATGGACATGAATAGGGGCGGGTGATCTGACAGGATGCTTACGTATCTGTCACTTGTCATAGTCGTATCTAGACGTATCAGGGGTCCCATTTCACGCCAACTGGACATGCCCCATACAATGAGGAGCCTCCACCAGCTTGAACAGTCCCCTGTTGACATGTAGGGTCCATGGATTCATGAGGATGTCTCCATACCAGTANAGCCTCCACCAGCTTGAACAGTCCCCTGTTGACATGTAGGGTCCATGGATTCATGAGGATGTCTCCATACCAGTAAATGTCCATCCACCTGATACAATTGGAAACGAGACTCGTCAGACAAAGCAACGTGTTTCCAGTCATCAACAATCCAATGCCGGTGTTGGGAAACCCAGGCGAGGCGTAAAGCTTTGTTTCGTGCAGTCACCAACGGTACACGAGTGGGCCTTCGGCTCCGAAAGCCCATATCAATGATGGTCCGTTGAATATTTCGCACGCTGGCTCTTGCTGATGGCCCAGCATTGAAATGTGCGCCAATTTGAGTAAAGTTTGCACATCGGTCACGTTTAATAATTCTCGTAAGTCGTCGTTTGTCGCGTTCGTTCACGATCTTTTTTCCGGCCGCAGCGATGTTGAAGATTTGATGTTTTACCGGATTCCCGATATTCACGGNCGATCTTTTTTCCGGCCGCAGCGATGTTGAAGATTTGATGTTTTACCGGATTCCCGATATTCACGGTACTCTCGTAAAATGGTGGTACGCGAAAATCCTAATTGTATCGCTACCTCGGAGATATTATATCCCCATCTCTCGTGCGCTACCAAAAACACCGCGTTCAAACGCACTTAAATCTTGATAACCTTCCATTGTAGCAGCAGTAACCGATCTAGAAACTTTGCGAGACGCTTGTTGTCTTATATAGGCGCTGCTGATCGCATCGCGTTACTCTGATTTATTCCATACCTCTNAACTTTGCGAGACGCTTGTTGTCTTATATAGGCGCTGCTGATCGCATCGCGTTACTCTGATTTATTCCATACCTCTGTTATTTGCATACGCACGCCTATACCAGGTTTTTTGGCTCTTGAGTGTAATATGCACTTGATTGTAATACTGGAAAGACAATGGTTCGACCTAGGTACATTTCAAGAAGTTGGTCGAACATTGTGTGATGAACATTATGCTAGCGATCCCTACTAATATTATAAATGCGAAAGTCTCTGCTTGTGTGTGCGTGTGTGTGTTTGTTACCACTCACTCCTTAACGGCCGAACGGATTTTGATGAAATTTGGAAGGTAGGCACTATAGCTCCTGGAATAGGACATAGGATACTTTTTATCTCGGAAAATTGTACGGTTCCTGTAGAATAACAACAAAATGTAATTCTTCAGCGGCTGGGAACGTGTAATACTAGCATACACCAAGTTAGATGTCGCTCACTACCCTTAAAACACGCAAGCGTTTCATTCGCGAATCAAAGTTGAACATCCTACTAATCCTACTAATATTATAAATACGAAAGTCTGTGTTTGTATAGGTTTATTACCACTCAGCTCCATAATGGCTACATGGATTTTGATGAAATTTTGTATGTAGGTACTTAGGTCCTGGAATAGGAATTAGGATACTTTTTAACCCGGAAAAATCTACGGTTGATGTGGAATAACAACAAAACATAATTTTGCAACGGCTGGGAACGTAACCGAAATATTTTTTCCCTCTGGTGTCAGAGTTTATCGGGTCGCCCTTGTACCTCTGAAATGGCTTAACGACTGCTATCAATCGATAACTACCGGGACCGAATATTTAAGGTGCCCTCCGAAGCACGGAGGTGCTCAGATGTTATGCCACTAACNCAATCGATAACTACCGGGACCGAATATTTAAGGTGCCCTCCGAAGCACGGAGGTGCTCAGATGTTATGCCACTAACTGGTCACCCATCCAAATGTGTGCCGCTGGGAACGTTGCTTAACTTTGGTGATCGATTAAGAACCTTCAGCCAAGCGNTGGTCACCCATCCAAATGTGTGCCGCTGGGAACGTTGCTTAACTTTGGTGATCGATTAAGAACCTTCAGCCAAGCGCAAGAAGGAATACCTAGCTGCACATATTTCTAAAGATACAACTTTATGAAACTCACGTTTTTATTTTCATACATCGACGCTGGAAAGCGGAAATGTGGTAACTACGCGATAGTTGCACAGANACTCACGTTTTTATTTTCATACATCGACGCTGGAAAGCGGAAATGTGGTAACTACGCGATAGTTGCACAGATACAATCCAAAACAATATCTTACTTATTGGCTATCGGTTAAAAAATATTTACTTCCTTTTGGGTTGCCGTAATCAGTTATAGACCTAGGCCAACATAGTATAATTTAATAAGTCTGTTTTCACATAAATGAATTGTCTTTTCCCAATTAATTTGTGCATCACTGTAAAACTTAATTGTACCCATGCAAAGCCTGGCCGGTTCACTGGTGAATAATATATTTCGTATATAAAAACCAATATGTTCATATACCTACTTAACATTTCCAACTCTTTAGTAAAAAAAAGAATGTTTTTCATTAAAATTGAGAATGTCAATTATGTGTTTGTTATTTGTTGGAAAACNACTCTTTAGTAAAAAAAAGAATGTTTTTCATTAAAATTGAGAATGTCAATTATGTGTTTGTTATTTGTTGGAAAACGTACTGTTGGCATTTGGAATATATGTTTTTTTTTAACCAAATATAATGTAAAAAATTTTATTTAATAAAGAAAAAATAATAGTTTAAGATAAAATAAACTAATATTACTTCGGAATTTTTTCAACGTGTAATTTTTTCTATACTTGAGCTTTGGAAGGAAAACCGTTATTATTTTGACAAAATTTGAATTTGTTGGTTGAGTGTTGGCAACCAGCTGGTAAACATTCAGTTTATGTTTGGTATTTATTTCTACTTTAGGTCAATTCTAAACAGTGACATATTACATGTTAANACTCTTTAGTAAAAAAAAGAATGTTTTTCATTAAAATTGAGAATGTCAATTATGTGTTTGTTATTTGTTGGAAAAAGTACTGTTGGCATTTGGAATATATGTTTTTTGTTAACCAAATATAATGTAAAAAATTTTATTTAATAAAGAAAAAATAATAGTTTAAGATAAATTAAACTAATATTACTTCGGAATTTTTTCAACGTGTAATTTTTTCTATACTTGAGCTTTGGAAGGAAAACCGTTATTATTTTGACAAAATTTGAATTTGTTGGTTGAGTGTTGGCAACCAGATGGTAAACATTCAGTTTATGTTTGGTATTTATTTCTACTTTAGGTCAATTCTAAACAGTGACATATTACATGTTAAGTATAGAATATTTATTTTAAATAAATACCAAACTAATAATAAATTTAATAATATATACATGTATTTCACTTGTACGACGTAAAAATTATAATTTCATATCCACAATTTTTATATCCTTATTATTGCAGTAAAACAATCTACTTAATGTCACATATGGGGATTACGGAAATGTCGTACTTGACAAAAAATTACTGCCTACATACTGAAATTGTATTAAATTAAAAAACTACTAGTCATTAAAATCGTTGTCATGACACGTCTATAAATTCACTGGCGAAATATTTTCATGAAATTAAATAATTCAATATTTTTTTCAATAAATATTCAGTATAAACAAACATATAAAATGTCTCAACTTGAAGGTGGCTGCCAATACTGTTGTATCCCTGACTCAAGTAGTAAGGACAGCCAACAGAAACGTAATGGCCGACTTCGGGGATCACGTTGCCCTAGATAAGAGACTGGCTTATGTATCAATATGTACCCCACGCATCATATACAACATGGTGAAAGCGTTAAAAAAAAGTACTGCCTTTTTCATGATACTGTATCCTTCTGTACTCTATGGTTATACCTATGCTACTTTGATGGTGGTTATATTTAACTTATTTTCCTGGTTTATGTGGAGAGTGCAATTTGATTGTTATCTTAGTTTCTGTTTTTCAGACTGTGAAAAAATAGATTTGTTGTTGTACTTGCTGGGCGAAAATTCTGATGATGTCATAGTGACATTTGATACATCGTCGTCAGAATGGACTTAGGATGATTTGTGTAAGGCGTTTGGCAGATATTTCAAGCCGGGAGTCAACATAATATTTGAGCGTTTTAATTCAACTCGTGTGTTCAACAGACTGGGGAACCTGCAGTACAATTTATCACAGTCTTACATAACCATCCTAAACCTTGTGACTATGGAACACTTAAAAACGAGTTATTAGAGCTAGGTTGTGGACTTGCGAGATGCTATCTTAAGCGAGAAAATTCAAGTGATTAGTACCGTGATGCAACAAGAGGCTGTAAAGATGTGTTGCCAGGTGGAGTTGCAGTCGTTGCAATCACTTCAGTTGCGTGAAACTTGGCATGCCGAGGGCAATCACATCCAGTAGGCAAACCAGGGGTAATAAATCGACATAAAACCAGAACAACTCGTTCTGGCTCACAGGTAAACAAACATCAAGGCTACAGGGGATTCTCAATGGATGAACTCTTAAGCACATGTGGTAAGTGTGGCTGGGCCAATTGTAGAGGTATGTGGCTGGTACAAAAAAATCCGGTTGAATTAATGTGGCCGCCGGGGCCATTAACCAAGGAGTGCAAGGCAACAACATACTCCATGCATAGAAGTGAAAATCCAGGAGCACTAGACCCAAACTAAGACTTTGTAATGGGATATGTGGAAGAAACTTCAAGTAGTCAGTCATCCCAGCTCAATCCATTCAAGTAAATATCGAAGTTAAGGAGGTGGGTAGAGCAGTTGACTTCATTATTGATACAGGTGCAGACATAATATGTCCACCAACAGACTTTCTAGTATCCACAAATGCAGTACTCCAAACAAGCACCTGTTTGAGTAAGATGTCAGGTTGTACATACTAATGCACCGGCAGCCATGGTCATTAACATTTGTTGTAGAATGTTAGAGAGAGGGAATAATGATGGAGGAATTTAGGCAATAAGTGAGTGTGATCTACTCGTGTGTGTAAATCATATAAGTATAACATATTACGAATGACATTTGGTGTTTGATTACAATTTTAAACATGGTGCAGTCGACACAATACCTCTTTGCATATAGTGCAATAGACCACTTACGTCTTCAATATAACCCTTTAAGATAACCTGGAAGTGTTATATTGTATCACAGTGTAATCGAACTAACTGCCTCAGGTACTTAAAGATATTATCTTCATAATGTCCGAAACCATGGCACTGGCGTCACTTAACCTCCCGCCCAACTTAACCTCGAAAGTAATGTTCACGAAAACTGGGTCAGNGATGTACTCGTGTGTGTAAATCATATAAGTATAACATATTACGAATGACATTTGGTGTTTGATTACAATTTTAAATTTGGTGCAGTCGACACAATACCTCTTTGCGTATAGTGCAATAGACCACTTACGTCTTCAATATAACCCTTTAAGATAACCTGGAAGTGTTATATTTTATCACAGTGTAATCGAACTAACTGCCTCAGGTACTTAAAGATATTATCTTCATAATGTCAGAAACCATGGCACTGGCGTCACTTAACCTCCCGCCCAACTTAACCTCGAAAGTAATGTTCACGAAAACTGGGTCAGGATTAAAAAGCATTTCATGGTCTACCGGGGAGCAAGTGGTAATGAAACAGAGGTGCCAGAGGATGCCACCACTGTTGCGAAGAAAATATCCAAAGAGAAAGCAATGTTGTTGTTAAATGTCGCCAGAGGAAATGCTATAGACATCGCCTCAACATTTCGCTTGTCTGACAAAGACTTAGAAAAATATGACAATCTTATAGAAACTTTTGACAACTATGCCACCTCCAAAATGAATNTGTTAAATGTCGCCAGAGGAAATGCTATAGACATCGCCTCAACATTTGGCTTGTCTGACAAAGACTTAGAAAAATATGACAATCTTATAGAAACTTTTGACAACTATGCCGCCTCCAAAATGAATGAAACTTACCAGTGGCATATTTTTAACCAGTGCTACTAGCAAGAAGAAGAGACGTTTTATCACTTTCTCATGGAAGCCAAGAAGGCAATAAAAACTGTGGATATGGTGACCAAGCTGGCAGTAGGTTATGAGATTGCATTGTGGTGGGAATACAGGACAGCCCTACTCAGAGTCGAAGATCTCAAGTTAGACTTAGCTATCTCTAATTGTATAGCAGCGTAAGAAAGTAAAGTGTTCAACAAAACACTTGAAGAAAAAGAGCGCAATATAGTATCTGTGGGTGCAGTACATTCGGTCAGGGGAACTACAAATAAGTTCTAAGATATACCAGAAAAACTGCACCATTAAAAGTAGGCCTAAACAGAGTGATAATGTATGTGGTGTTAGTACCCATAAATGTTACCTCAGTCGAGTTTGTGGGAAAGGTTGCAGGTCACATAAATATGGTATGTGTTCTGCATTTGGAAAAATGTGTTTGAAATGCCATGATAAAGGACATTTTTTCAAACAGTGTCTGTAGTCGAAGCAAAATCCACAAGTACATGCAGTGTTTGAAGACACTAGTGAAATGGATTACTAGTTTTATTGCGATCACATCAAGATGGAGACAGTAGTGGGGGCACTGCGAAAGGAATAGAAGCAACCTATCAGTGGTAATGGGTATACAGTTTTATTCAAATTGGACACCAGATCATAAGTGAGCATTCTGCTAAAAGAGATATTTAAGTGCATCGAAGGTAACAGTCAGATGCACCAAACATGTGAAACTTTTGTTTCTTATGGTGGCACTTAATTAGAACCATTTGGTATAGTAGAAAGTGTGTGTGTTGTGGGTGGAGTCAAACATCCACTACAATTCATTGTGTTAAAAACCAACTATCGCCTGATCCTAGACATCGAAGCATGGAATGAATTATGATTGATACAGTGACATTATAAAATAAAATCTACCACTGACTTGGGAATCCAAAAGGAGTTTGTAAAAGCTAAAGAGGATGTGTTCTTTGATCAAGATTAATACAGTGCCAAGATAGGCAAATAAAATGTGTAACATGCATGTTAAAGATGAGTTTGTAGCAACTCATGAGGGTGTGTTTAAAAGTATTGGTAAACACCTAGGCAGTGTGTTATTGTAACTGAGCCTAATGCTGAGCAGGTCATAAGGCCTGCAATGCATAAGCCCAGAGTCATCAACGAGCACCTGAAACCAGCTCTTGATAAGTTGGAAGCTGCTGGATTCATAGACCCAGTGGATCAGGTGATCTCAGACTCCTTCATTAGTACTTATNTCTTGATAAGTTGGAAGCTGCTGGATTCATAGACCCAGTGGATCAGGTGATCTCAGACTCCTTCATTAGTACTTATGTAATTGCGGAAAAACCAAATGGCAGCTTGCATATTGGTTTAGATCCATCAGATCTGAACAATTACATAAAGAGAAAGCCTTACCCCATCCCTACTCTAGCTGAAATTAGTGACAAACTATGTGGCAAAACTTTTATACATTATTTGATATCAACCTCTTTGTCTTGGAAGAACATTCTAGTCACATATGTTGTTTCTCAAAACCATTNTTTATACATTATTTGATATCAACCTCTTTGTCTTGGAAGAACATTCTAGTCACATATGTTGTTTCTCAAAACCATTTGGTGTATATAAATTTTTGCATCTGCCATTTGGTATGTCTAGTGCCCCAGAAAACATTCAAGAAATCAATGATAATAAATTTGGTAAATTGGCCAATGTCATTGTGTACTTTGACGATAGTGTAGCTTTTCGGGAAACAGAAAAAAAATATGACGATGCTGTTAAGGCAGTAATCAAACAGGCACAGCAAAATAATGTAAAATGCTATTACCAAAAGCTGCAATACAAGCAAAAATGTGTCAGGTACACGGGTCAATTGTTCTCGAAAGGATGTAAACAAGGAGATCCTAAAAGGGTAAGGGTATTACTATATGTTAAACAGCAAAAGATAGACAGAAACTTCTCGGGATAATGGGGATGTTAAATTATGTGAGGGAGTACATAACAGGTTTCGCGAAGGTGGCAGCCCTCCTCAGAGATTCGCAGAATGCTAAAGTTGAGTGGAATTGGCTAGAGTCCCATACCATATCCTCCCATGCACTGAAAAATGCAATTGCCACAGCTTCAACACTGAATAAATTTGATATGTCTATTCCCATTACCATTCAAGTGGTTTCATCTAAACTAGGACTAGGCTGCTATTTAATTCAAAATAACATATGCTTCCCACAGCTTCACTGATAGTGAAATTAACTATGCGCAAATGAAGAAAGAAATGTTGGCAGTAGAATGGTTCCTAAAAAATTCCATAACATTGTTTACAGTTATCCAGTGACAGTAATCACTGATCAAAAGCCATTTGTTGCACTAATACAAAAGGAGCTTCACAAAATTGGCTCCTGTAAATATAAACGAGTGTGATTAAAGCTGTACAAGTATAATGTAACCATGGAATACAATCCAGGTAAAGAAATCCATGTTGCAGACATGTTCTTGAAGGCATATTTGTTGGACCCAGTAGAAGAAGATCCCAGTATACTGGAAATGGTATACTCTTTGCAGTGCCTGCCATTTAGTGACCGAGCTAGAAGGGAGTTGCTAGCAGCATCATACATATGAGGTCTCAATCTTGCAGGATATAGTATCTTGGTATTAACACCAGAGTTGCCCAAAACATGTCACCCAACTGTCAGACAGACTGCAACCATACTGGAAATATAGGCATAATCTCTTTGTAGAAGGTGAAGTTGTATTGTTTAATGCTTTTGATAATGGCTATGTTAGGGTAGTTGTTCCCATACAACTTGACGCAGGTACCGCCACTGTCGAGGACATGGTGGCTTATCTGGTCAGTGTTAATGTCCCCCAGGCACCGACTATAAGGTGCGTGGGGGGTTGCGGGTTTGGTAATTAGGTAGACTATCACTGT
>NQII01001741.1:40260-66938 GCA_002778355.1 Clitarchus hookeri
CGCTTCAGCTCCACGTGTCCCGAAATTTTCCACCTGCTTGTGGTTCCACGTGCCGTCTAGAAGGCGCCTAGCGAATTGCGCGAGGCGGGGATGGTGTGAGGGGGTGATGGATGTGAGCCAATATCGTGCTATAATCCCTAAACCGGCACGCGACAAACTGAGGAGTAAAATATTGCGGATACTGCACGAAGGTCACTGTGGTAGGGAAAAATGTATAGCTAAAGCCAAGCAAGTTCTATATCGCCCAGCAATGCATGACCACATAAACAGAACAACTGTGTAGCAAACATCCCCCTAAATTAAGGTGTGAAGGAACATGTGTCAACTGGCCTACTTTATCATTCTGGTCATAGTTACCTAATACTTGTTGATCACTTTTCACATTGACTTGAAATCATACCTCTGAAATACAAAACAGCGAGTTAAGTAACATAGGCTTTCATAGTTGTAACTGTTACCTACGGGAACCCGAAAGTTGTACTTCCGGATAATACCCCATTCAGTTCACTTAAAGATTAATTGCATATGCAGGATATTCAGTGTTCATTGATAACATCCAGGCTACGATATCCCCAAAGCAATGGGTATGCAGAAAAAGCTGTCAGCATTGCCAAATGCATATTGAGAAAAAGTCGGATGGAAAACAAAGACTGGAGAGAGTTATTTTTAGAGTACAGAAATACTCCTGTAGTATAATTGTAAGCATCTCCAGCACAGCTTCTGATTACAAGAATGCTACAGTCGAAGCTGCCAAAAACCTGTCAAAACTTAGAGCCCAAGGTTCAGAAAGGTGTAACTACTAGGTCAGAAAACAATCAGTTGAAAAAACAATAATGGTATAACAGAATGGTCTGCAGCAGATCACAGACTTTTTCTCCTGAGGAACCAGTTACAATAAGCACAGGTAAAGAACTAGGGTGGGAAAAAGGGAGGATAATAATGAAGCACGACACTCATATATAGACATGACAATCCAATGTAGTATTGTCAGAACCACAAAGCACANGAGGATAATAATGAAGCACGACACTCATATATAGACATGACAATCCAATGTAGTATTGTCAGAACCACAAAGCACATTCGAAAATCATACACCCAGTCAATGAATGAGGGGGCATGTAGTGAATATGAACTCAGAGGGAGCTTTTGGATTAGCACATACGCAGATGTCCAAAGTAATGAAAACCCAGAACAAAGTTCCAAAACCTGCGAAACTTGTATAAATGAGTCGCCCCAATCAGAGGGCGAGGAGGATTATAGGGGCTTTAGTAGGGATGAGATAAGTCCAAGTTCACACACCTGTGTCACTCGCTGTGGCCGAATAAGCAAACCACCACAGCACCTCATAGAAATATATTAATAAGGAGGGGAAGGTGTTTCAGTAAGATGTCATGTTGGACACACTGATGCACAGGCAGCCACTGCCATTAACATGTGTTATTGAACTGTAGAAAGAGGGAATCATGATGGAGGCATTAAGTCAATAAGTGAGCGTGATGTACTATAGTAAATCATGTATGTATAAAATATTATGAATTACATGTCGTGTTTGATTACAATCTTAAACAAAGCCAGTACAATCTGTGGTTCAGATGGTCTTGCATTAGATGTTGTGGGCTTCAGACAGTTTAAATACTGCACAAAGCCAAGAGAAGAATGTGAATGTGTATTTTATTAACAAATTGGGCAATTCGTTGATAGGTAAAGATGCGTTTCAAGCGCTAAAATGTGTTCATGGGGAGAAATTTTGTGAATATTGAGGTGGAGTTTCCTAAGGTATGTACAGGCTTGGGGAAAATTGAAAGGCAATGGAAATACATCTTGTAAAGAGTGGTAAACCATATGCATTGTCAACTCCTAGGATAGTTCCAATACCAATTTTGAAAAAAAAACTTGAATTGGAAATAATGGTTAAGCTTGAGGTCATTACACCAGTTGATTTGCCTACCCAGTTCTGTGCCCCAATGCTTGTAGTGGCTATAGGAGATAGCGTTAGAATTTATTGCAACTTTTAAAAATTGAACAAGTATGTAGAGCATTCTGTATTTCTCATACACAAGGTTCAGTACACTNAATTTATTGCAACTTTTAAAAATTGAACAAGTATGTAGAGCATTCTGTATTTCTCATACACAAGGTTCAGTACACTTAGTTGTAACTTCATGGTGCAAAAGTGATCAGTAAAATTGATGCAAATTCAGGATTTTATCAGGTGCCTCTTAGTGAAAACAGCCAATCTCTTACTATATTTCTTACATACTTTGGACAATTCATGTATAAGCGACTGCCTTTTGGGCTAAACGCAGCACAGGAATATTTCAGTTATAAAATTGCCTGGGTACTAGAATGTCCTTTACCATGGTGATGCTGTCCTCGTTTTTGGGGAAACTGTTGAATAACACCACACCACACTCCATGAGTGTTACAAAAGCATAGTGATAAGGGTGTATCTATCAACATGTGTAAGAGTGTGTTTGGGGTGTAGGAATAGCATGATTGGGATAATGCTAATAGCAGTTCAATTACTAATAGACTGGAGCCTGAAAGTGATGTCCCAGGAGTATATCAGCCTGACAGGAAAAATTTTCCACCTGCTTGTATGTGAGATTATTATAAATATTAAATGTATACAATCTAGTATTACATAGAAAACTGCTTATTTCACTCAGAACTTAGTATGGTGGCATTATAATTATTAGTTTATCTAATTATGAAATTTGTAATGTTTTTTTGAATTTATATTTATATTATTTTTAATTGGTCATTGGTTTTTATAAATCTATGTTTATCTTAAGTTGAAAGTTGTAATTTGTCTACTAGTCTGTTTAAACAATATATATATATATATATATATATAGTATATCTGACTCAAGTAGTAAGGCAGTTGACAGAGACGTCATGGCCGACTTGGATGAGGGAACATGTCTCTCTAGTTAAGAGACAATGTTGTTTGTATTAGACTGTAGCTTGTGTTTCGTATACAACAAATACAAGTACTTAACAACTTAAATACAAATATTTAACAATACTCATATTACCGTGCAAAACGTCCCTCGCTGCAGCAATATTCCGCCACCTCTTCTCTGATACCAGCAATTATTGTGCTTTATTTTCTCGGAACTTCTTTCAAGGGAACAAATAAAGTAATGTCCTTTGTGCCCTGCCTGCATACACATTCGATTAACTGACCTCCATCCTCATCGTCAAATGGCCTGTTTGGGGTTAAAATAAACTGTGAGTTTGAGTTCCTCCTTAAAAAATTGTGCAGATGNTCCCTCGCTGCAGCAATATTCCGCCACCTCTTCTCTGATACCAGCAATTATTGTGCTTTATTTTCTCGGAACTTCATTCAAGGGAACAAATAAAGTAATGTCCTTTGTGCCCTGCCTGCATACACATTCGATTAACTGACCTCCAGCCTCATCGTCAAATGGCCTGTTTGGGGTTAAAATAAACTGTGAGTTTGAGTTCCTCCTTAAAAAATTGTGCAGGTGNCCTCATCGTCAAATGGCCTGTTTGGGGTTAAAATAAACTGTGAGTTTGAGTTCCTCCTTAAAAAATTGTGCAGGTGATCACATGACAATATGACTAAAACTGCCTTAATAGGCAAAAATGAAATTGGTTTCAGTAGCACCCGAAACACTGCTGACACAATACCAAATATGTTTTCAATGATGCGTCGCACACGGCTCAGTCTATAAATGAAGGTCCCTTCTGTATTTCCTTTCACATGAATTCTGGGAAACAATTTCTTTATGTTTTCAGTCACTGGGATTGCTGAATCTGCTACAACGCAAAATGGTAAATNTGAATTCTGGGAAACAATTTCTTTATGTTTTCAGTCACTGGGATTGCTGAATCTGCTACAACGCAAAATGGTAAAGCCTTGCTTATATAGGGTAGATGTTTGGCAGCTGGCAAGTTCAGAGAACCATCACCTAATACTTTATGCAGCAGGCTGTTCTGAAATTATCCTCCATCAGAAATGAGCCCTGACAGACATTATCCACAAACATAAATTTTAGGTAGCATCAACTTAAGCAAATAATACAAAGCTGTAATTTCCCTAATAATTATAAAAGTCATTGCCAGAATGCATTGGACATAATTATGACATGTTTGTCATCCACCCCACCAAGTGTGTGTGAAAAGTTGAATTTCTTTTCATAACCATCAGCTACCATCAACAATTCCTCTTCTGGGAAGGAATCTGTAAAAAATTACACACGAAAATTGTTTGTTATGTAAATACCTGCTGCAAAATTTTTAACAACTTGATTTTTAACGGGACTGCATTGTCAACATATGAAATATTAGACAAGACAAACATAACCTGTAAGCTAACGTAGTTTCTATCATTAAAAATGTTTGTTCATATGAAACTAGATATGTAATTAGTGTGGATAGTGGTAATCTCTTAAATGTTTGCCTTTTAAACTATACGCATTTTGTTGATTTCAGATGACAACAGAAGGAGAATCCGAAATGAAGAATCAGCCAGGAAAACAAAATGGCGAAGGCTCGAAGATGCAAGGCTTGATATGGTATTTCATTTGCTGACAGAGTCTGCCAAATCTAATTTTGCAAATTATCGAAGGATGCATATACACTTGCACAGCACAGGGCAAGTGTGTATGCACCCTTAGGTAATTGGCAAAACTAACAAAGCTCTGAAGTTCTTGTGTGCATGTTGAAAACCACAATTAAGAATGGCTGTGATTTTATCCTCACTAGGAAGATAGCCTAATTTTGCGGTTCGGGGTTGAAGTAACTTTTTCACCAACCAGGTAGTTTCAATATACACTAATTTCATCGGAACCTTCTTGTTTTCTCTCGTTCACCCCCGAATTTTTCACCCAACAATAGTAGACTCATGCCCCTCCGTCATAACTTCACTTCTCAGCAACGTAACTTTTGTTCAGCATCTATGATACATCTTTGGTAGATGCAGGAGAGGCCAGTGCGAGGCATTGTTCCATGTGCCTGCTTAATTTTTCTCTACTGCCTCATTTGTTCAGTAATACAACTCGTCTTATGAACCAAACTGCAGTATGAGTACATAATTTCTCGCCTCATGTGAGACTTACGGGTGACAGACCCTTAGAGCCATCTGCGACCTACCCTTTGCTTACTTCACGTAAGCCCAGTGTAAATTAGTCTTTCGAATGGTTATGTTTTGTATATTGAAATGGCGTGCTGAGGTGCCACAATACAACAGTCCTGCAAGTGTGTGGGCTCAGGCATCTGGCGAGCAACAAATACATCTGCCATCACATGCAACATCGTGAGACACTGGCATATATTTATTTAGCATGGGCTTTTCGACTGCGGCCTACCTCAAGAGTCTCATGCTAACCCGAGCTGATTCCATTACTGGTTTGCTGATGCCCTCCGGGCATTTAAATGCCACCTTTCAGGACCTGTAACCACCCTGAACCATGTGTAACACAATTATCCTTTAAGACTCCGTGAAGACACTCAGTACTCTATTAAGGCTATTTATTGTGAAATAATAAATGATATATCCAATGTTACAGAGCCTGTTGCAAAACTGGGGAAGGCACAATAGTGTATTTTTCTAAATCTCTAGGATTCATTCTGGCATGTAACTCTTGATGCTGAAGAGTTCGCTACTCTGCACATTTTTCCACTGTCTTTTAATTCAACCAATTCAGAAGATTGCTTTTCAGACTAAACATTGTCACTGGGATATGTCAAAGACAGCAGAGAAATATTTGGGTTTATAGATGGTGTCATAATTTATATTGATAATTTACTCATCTATTCAGGAATGGACAAACGCATAATAAAATATTTATAGAAGTGTTGCTGAGGGCTTGAAAGTATAATGTAAAGTTATATTTACAAACATTTTGGTACAAGGTAAATTAAGCACAGTATGTAGGTCACACTTTCAAACAAAAAGTTACTGATATAAATAATGAGACTACTTTTCTCAGAATGAGTGGAAATAATTTTTATGAACTTCTTACTTAGATATTAGGTAGTACTTGATGTCTCGTTTTCAGCAATATAATTTGAGATGGAACCAGAAACATATGCAACAGTTGTAAGACAGTTTCAAATGTACACATGCCTAACTCTGATATTGAATCCAGAATACTTCGTACAATAAGTTAGCGTGCAACGATTCGGAACATCAACTTTGGAGGTAATCAGTCTAATGTTGTGAACGATATTTACAGGCCCATAATTTTGAAAATAAGTGTCTGAGCCTCTTAGAACATAAGTTTACATGGGCTACTGTTGTGCAACTTGGTGGAATTATGTTAATTGGTTGCCAAGATATAGCATAAAATTTTATTTTCTTATTTAATGCAATCTTATAAAATTGCCAAAAAAAAAAGGGTTTCTGTATATGACGCTTCTACTACATACTGCCAACATTAAAATTTTTGTGACTTTTGGTATATTGTGCTATATACATAAAAGACTTATCCTAATTATTTATATGGCCACCATTCATGGTCATCTGTAGCACTACTGGTTTGTAAAATTTGGTGAAAATAATTTAAATGGTTTCGGAAATAAAGCAAAATGTTAAATTTTCTTACCTGAAACTATTTTATAAAAGAGCAAACAAAAGAGTATCTCTGTGTGCATGCTTGATGCTTCTAATGAATACTGTTAGTGTACGAAATTTCGTTAAACATGCAAGATTACATGCCCTGCCATAGCTCTACTTGTGCGAAAAATTTGGTGGTAATTGGTTGATTGGTTCCCGAGATATGGCATTGAACTTAAACATTTTCTTAATATGATCTTCANAAAATTTGGTGGTAATTGGTTGATTGGTTCCCGAGATATGGCATTGAACTTAAACATTTTCTTAATATGATCTTCATAAACAGAGAACAAAAACATTATGTATTAGTGCATTCAATGATTGTTTTTGAATTTATACAAGTGCAAAGTTTAGTTATAATCTGTTTCATAGTTTTGTAGGTATAGCCTATTAACATTAAATGTTTACATAGCCACTTTTTGAAGAAAAAAAGTGTCTGGTTCACTTAAAACATATAAACTAATATTGCCTATCATACTTTGCCAAATTTGGTAGGAATCCATTCGTTTTTCCCAAAGATGTCACATACATTTTTTTTTTCATGTCGTGAAATATTTACTAAATGACAGAAAAAAGGGACTTTGTTTAGGCAAAATCGATGGTTGTAATATATACTGCCAACATACAAAGTTAACTTGGATTTGATGACATGGTTTCGACAATATAGCATAGTACGATAACATATTTATATGGCTGCTATTTTGAAAATAAGTGTCTTATTCACTTGAAACCTACACATTTATATCACCTGCTGCAGTACTATTTGTTATGATAGGAATAGGTCAATTGNGTCTTATTCACTTGAAACCTACACATTTATATCACCTGCTGCAGTACTATTTGTTATGATAGGAATAGGTCAATTGTTTCCAAGGATATGACCTAAAAATTTTAATTTTTCATGAGAAGATATCTTACGAAGTGGCGGAAAAATGTGGCTCTGTGTTGACAAATTTGATAGTTGTAATACATACTGCCAGCTTACAAAGTAATGCTGGATTTGATGACATGTTTTGATAACACAGCATTCTAAGCTAAAATAACGATACGACTGCCATTTAGAAAATAGGGGTCTGACCCACCTCAGCATACCAGTTTACATAATCAACCCAGTTCTAATTGTTTGCCAAATTTGGTAGGAATTGGTCAATTGTTTTCCCAAGTTATGACATAAACACTTCATTACTTAATGTGATGATATCTTACCCAACGACAGACAAAAGTTGCTATTTTTTGTGTAAATTATGCTTGTAATATTTATTTTTAGCATACAAAATTTGGTTGAATTTGGCATAATAGTATGGTAGATATGGCAAACAAACCTTAATAATTGATATAGATGTGACTCATAAAATAATTGCACAATAAGCTTAAATTGGTTACGTTTGTATGACCCATAGTTGTGTTACATATATATGCCAAATTTGGCAAGATTTCATTGAATATTTTCAGAGACATGCAAAAAGCTTAATTTTTTATTCATTTCTAAATTAAATGCTTACATGATGCACTCTCAACATACAAAATTTCCTTTAAATCGTTTTAATGGTGGTTCCCGAAATATGTCATAGCACCTCAAATGGCTGCCATTTTGAATGTATATTCCTGGTATTATGTGAAACCATAGAATTTGATGTTCTTACTATGTGAACCGAGATAGGTTGAATTTCCGTTTATGAATTTAAAAGTTTTTAGGGGGACACACACGTACAGACACCTACATACAAATACATACGCACCAACTCACGCACGCACGCAACCCCGAACCGCAATACGAATGCCTAGTCCACTCGTGATAGACTGAAGATCTGTTGTGGCAGCGGTGGTAAGATGGCTGCTACTGCCCACCAAAAACACAAGTTCCCTTGAATAAACTAGAATGAAATGAGTGTACAATGAACTGAATGTAGCATTTCACATTACATGGCATCAAGTACTTTTGACGTTAACATATTGACATTGATAAAAATTATGTATTAATAATCTTTATAGCGTAATTACTGCATGCATGATCAAATATTTTCATCGCCTGAAAGAACAAACATACAAATAACTATTTTACATAATGAACGAATTGCCCTGGATAAATTAAAAAATAATTTTTATTAATAAACCTGCAATGTAAAATTTAACAAGGAATTTTTTCGTGCCGCAGTTTGGGCTAGGCATCCCACACTACTAGAGTCAAAGGTGCACAGATCTATTTAAATATGACCAGTATGTATTTGAGATGGCACTTGTGGCTTGAGTGTTCTAATTTTAAGGTGTCTTCGATTCATAAATCAAGTTTGTAAAATGTTAAGTGATTTCACGTGATTGGAAGCCCACATGATCATTATTTTACACAAGCACTGTGGTGGTGAACACTGATGGTATTCGCTACATTAATTTGTCGGTTGACTTTAATTACAGAATGTAATTATGGAATGAGAGTTAAGGTGATTATTTATGTCCTTTTATAAGTACGCCTTGTTAGTTGTTGGACTGACTTGGAGAGTGTACCTTGGGCGCATGGCCTTCATTTGTGCCACATTTGTGCCAGTGGTATGTTGAGGACAGTTCCTACCTTGGCCGGCAGATGGTGCGCGAGGGTCGACAAGGGCTATAGGGGAAGCCGTGTATGGCGTGAACCCCCCCNGTCTGGCAGCAGGGCGACCATTTGGAGTGGAGGAAGTAATTTATTTGGGCCATGAAATCTCTGCAAAGGGCATTGCATTACAAGAAAGTAGGGTAAGAGCAATGAGTGAATTTTCAGGGCCAACTAACTAAACGGGACTGTTGCGTTTCCTATGCATGGTAAAATTTTACTGTAATTTCATACCTAACAAAAGTCAACAGTTAGAGCATTTGATTGTACTGCTGAAAAGACACCAGGCATACATTTGGGGAACAGAATAACAGTTAGCCTTCCAAAATGATGGGAAGCTGTTGCAGTCAGCACCGTGTTTAGCTCACTTTGATATATATGTGCAGATAGTTATTCCCATCGCTTGGGTTTCTGCCTTATTTTAAGGTGATGGGACCTTGAAGTAGTGTGCTATAGCTCTCGAATAATATTTCAAACTAAAAGTTATTACGCTCAAATTTAGAAGATGTCTTTAGCTCTGACATGGGCCTGCGAACAAATTCAGGAATATATCTTAGGGATTCAGGTTACCTTTGAGACAAATCACAAACCATTGGTTTAGTTACTAATGTCAAAAAACATTGAATAATTAACACCTTGACTACAGATGTTTAGAATACATTTGATGAAGTACAATTACACCATATCGTACATACCAGGTAAGCAATCAGTGCTAGTTGACTGTCCTGAAATCCAGCACAGGGGACCGACTTGCTTGGGGAGGAAATGTCTGCATATATAGTGATGGGTGGCCATATCGAGGTACCAGCATCGTGGAATTTGGCGGCTCGTCGGGTTTGTTGGTGTGGTTGTGCTGTGCTGCTCTCACAGAAATGGTAGCACTGTAAGAGGTGTCAGTGGCGCTGTGGGCAGTAGAGCAGGATGCCAGAGGCATCGCTGTCGTAGGTTGCTGCCCCACGGTGAGATGTTGGCTAGTGCTGGAATGGGCAAACCACTATTCTCCCCGCCCCCTGCCACCGGTCCCGTAAAGGACGTATGGCCGCCAGGTATCAGTGCAGGTAGGGGGTGGCGTAGTGTAGCCGCTGTGCTGGCTAATGGCGGCAATGGTGCTGCACTTGGTGAATCACACTAGAACTTCTTAATGGCTGACATCACTTCGCTATTGGGCATCAGGATGCCAGGCGAGGGTGCAGTCATGAGAGAGCTGGGTGAAATCTGCTGCACGATGAGGGGTATTTGGAACACTGTGCTGAATGGCGACAGAGGTGCCACAAGTGAACTATCACAGATGGCTTTCAGCGCAGGCACTGACCCCATGTTTGGCAGTTGGGCACCAGGCATCATTGTGGTTGAGGACCACTGGGTGAGTGTTTCTGGAGCCACATGTGGAATGCCAGTTAACGCATTTTGTATTGCACTGGAGGGTGGTAATTGAGCCAAAGGCATGCAGCCACACACATCTTCTCTCAGCCAATCCCTCTTCGAGTGTGGTGACGACGGACATCGACCAGTTGGAGAGTGGTGATGGTACTATTCCCAGTTGTTGTAGAAAGCTGGCCGGTGTGACAAGGGTGTCGTCCTCCCCTCCCCATTCTCTATTGGGCATCTAGGCACTGGGTGTCGAGTTAGTGGTGGAAATGTTTTGTGTTATTGCTAGTCGTGTGTCATGCCAATGTACGTTCAAGTTTGCCATAGGCCCTTCTTCTTCGGGCATCGCTTGATCAATATCGGGCGCGTCCATTCCAGATGTAGAAGTTGAGACTTCAGTCGTTGGGGTGACATGGTATGTGGTTATGTATAGTAAGGGGGGTGGGGGGACACATAGTCTACTCTGTCACCTGTCACCCTGATGTCACGGTGAAGCTTCATAGTGCATCTGGCACTAAGCTGGTTAGAGTATTTGCACTTACCTAGTATTTCTGTGTTATGACAGGGGCCACTCCATTTCACAGCTAAACCTTAAGTTTTAACTGCCCATAAAATGTTGATGTTCATGCGCATACATATATTCACCAGGCTGGCTGGTGCTAAGTGTTCGGGAGTCAGATGAGAATGTACTATTTTTGCTGTTCACACACTTGCTGGACAGTTTCGAGGTGCTGTGCTTGTCAGTCTGTATTGTTGTCTGACATTTTCTGCGAGTTAGCTAGCTGTCCAGAGCGATATAGATTGGGCCCCTGTAGAAGTTCAGCTGGTGTCTTCCCTGTAGCTGCGTTTATGTAAATGCACAGGCAGAAAAAGGCACCCAGTAAATGTTGTGGCAAACTTATGTGATCCTTTCCCATGTATATTCTGAGCTGGATTTTTAAGTCCTGGTTACTCTGCTCAAAGGAGATGGCCCTTGGATGGTGGTGGGCCATGTTGTGGTGCTCGGTTCTCCACCACTCGCACAAGTTCTAGCATTGGTGCTCTGTGGACGATGCACCATTGTCTGTTAATAGTACACCAGGAATACTCCACCGAGGGAAGGACTCAGTCTCCAAGACTTTCGCACTGCTGACAATGTGAGAAAAGGTCCATGACCACCACAATCAAACACTTGCATTGCATGCTAAATGAGTATGGTCGCACGAGGTCCAACACCACAGTGCAAAATAGTTAGGTTGGTAGGTGTGGTTGTTGTTCGTGTTTGCTGTATGGGAGGTGGGCCTTAAATGTGTTACGAATCTAGCACTGCTTCAAATAGTGGTGTATCTCACTGGTTATACCAGGCCAATGGTACTTGTTGTTAATGTTGTGTTTCATTTGTTCTACACCAGGGTGGCCAGCAAGCTGATCGTCGTGTGCACATTAGAGTAAAGTTTGGCAGNACAATTATTCTCTAGTAGGTGTTTGTACCTGGTGGAAGTACCTCAATGCGATTTTTCACAACTCGCCAGTTTTTCACAACAAGTTCATACTCGTGGGGATATCACACATCATCCAAAGAGGTATGCGGCATCTGATGACATGTGATTCCAGCTGTTGAACAGTGATTTTGGCATCTGTGTTCATACTGATATTTAAATATTAGGATTTGGTTCAAGAGTGGTGGTGTGTTTTCAGTGCTTAACTACGGGTTATTGACAGGAGGAAACACTGCTTCCCACTTGTCCTGGTCATTCTCGCACACATCTGGCCCTAGAGAGTGCGAAAGTGTATCTGCTAGCTCGTTCTCTATGCCAGGTACATGTTCTACAACCAAATCGTAGGCCTGCATGAGCATGGACCATCGTGTCAGTTTGCTCCTAGATTCACAGATTCCTTTTGTGGAACCATGCCAAACTATGGTTGTCAGTGTGGAGAGTGAAATGCTAGTACTCCACACACTGCCAGTACCATTTAAGAAACTGGATGGTAGCAAAACATTCATGTTCTTTGACGTAATATTAATGCTCTAAGGGGCCGGTTTTGGCATTGCTGAAGTCAATTACAAGTCGCTCGCCTTCATCGCCAAGTTGGAACAGGTTGGCCCCTAACCCTTCCTGACATGCATCTGTCTGCAAGTACAGGTGCCTCGTGGGGTCCAGGAGAGAGAGACATTGGAATGGATAGAACTGTGTCTTAATTTCCACTAATGCTGGGTCAGCATCAGAAGTCCATTGGTACTTGGTATGAACTGACATGAATGAAGTGAGAAGTACAGTGGTGATAGCGAAATTTGGAATGTATTGACGAAGCCAGTTGAAAAGGTCCAAAACCTTGCACAGTTGCTCGCTGGTTTTTGTTGGGTTCCACTCGTCAATGAGTCATTAGTGTTATGTGCTAATGTGATTTCCTGTTTCATCAACAATGTGTCCCAGGAAATTTAACTTGGTTTTGCCAATGTGACTCTTATAATTGGCACAGGTGAGGCCTGCTACTGCAAAACATTCCAGTATTATTGCTAAGTGTTCTAGGTGCTTCTTCCATAAATCTGACCACACCACTATGTCATCTAGATAGGTGGTGACAAACTTGTCAATGTAGATGTCGAGTACATGCACAATCATTGCTTCGGAAGTAGTCAGTGCACACTTATGACCGAAAGACATAGCACAAAATTTATACCTCCTGCCGTCTGGTGTGTAAAGGTGGTTTTGTGGCAGTTTTCTGATGCAACTGGGACTTGCCAAAAGCCAGAACAGAATTCAAATGAACACTTGATTTTTGCAGAACCAAGCAAACAGAGCACTGTTCACATGAATTACCTGTGGGACTGAACTTTTGATAATTAAATTTACTGGACATAAATCTACACAAAACCTCTACGTTACTGTGTTTTTAGGGGCCATTGTTATGGCTAAGTTGTAGTTACTCTCAGAGTGCTCAGTAACACCATCGTGTAAAATTGCACTCACCTGAGTTTCAATAATGCTGCGATGGTAGGCTGTGTAGTCTCTGGGTGGTGTTTAAAGTGGATCCTCGTGACTCGTTGGTATAGGATTTTCTGCAATTCTGGTGCACTGGAGCAAGTCCCCACATGCGAATACATAACTTCGATCATGTGAATTGTTTTTCACTGCACTTTGAAATTCCATGGGGATGGCGTGGTCGAATTAATGGAGATTTGTAGTGGCCAAAACCCTAGGCTAATGGTAACCTAGGGGGTTTTCCGCTGTGTATTGCTGAAATGAATGCGGTCGTTGGATCACTCAATGATGGTTTGTTGGTCAATGAGCCACGATACTCCAAAGATGATATCTTCCCTGAGACCTTGTGTAACTAAAACTGGAACATGCATGACCTTGTCTCTGATGACCACGATACAGGTACCATGGGTGTATCACTCTGTATATATTGGCCTTGCTGTTCGCCCTGCTGAAGCACAATTAATTTTTCGCTGATGAAGTTATGTGAAGCTGTCATGTAAATGAGTGCTATTATGGACTGCGAATTAACGTAAATTGGCATAATTAGAAGACTATCGTAATTTTGAAAAATTTGCCAGAGGTAGGACAGGTTATTTGGACTGGAATGTATTCTGGTTGAGTGTTTGTTATAAATTTTAATTTTCGTTTTTTTTATGTTTTCGGGATACGCTGTTTTCTCCATTATCCTGATTCTCCGTTTCCTAGTACTGGGTTTTCTTTTTGTTTACGATCTGGGCAGTACTTATGCCAGTGCATTTGTTTACCCGGGCAACAACAGCACTGGCCCGACAGCCGCCGGATGAGCACTGCAGTACCGTAATGCCAGTCTGCAGATGTGCCATTGTTGTGTACAGGACAGCCAGTCCCAGTATTCTCAGCTGGCTGCGGAGTTATCGATATGCCCATGTGTGTAACCGGTGGTGGACCACCAAGCACAGTGTTGCTGTTTTGATGCCTGGTGTGCATGGCAGGTGTGAGCAGGTGCATTCCACGTGGCGGCATACCCTACTGTCGTAGATCAGTGGCGTCACGGGAAATGCCGGCAGTTGTAGGCACACATTTTTCAAAGCCATTGTGCATGGCTGGTTGTAAGGCAGCTCTGAATTTAGGAAGGGCTGTCTGTAACACAGCTTCAAGTACATATGCAGCCACAATGTGGGTAAAAACCCAGGTTATGAGGTTTACCTTACATCTTACGAATGTATCTAAGTCATTGTGAGCCCGCTAATGCTTTGTGAAAATATTCGGAAGCATATGCAAGGTTGCCAGCATGCTAGTATATCTTGTGGACAGTTTGGTAATTAATTGCTCCGACATAATTTGGTATTATGTTACAGACCTCCATCATGCATGCTTCTCAACTGGGAGCTGAGCTCCCACTATGCACTGCCACTCCTCGGGTGGGACATCGTAATGTTGTAGTCATTGTACGCATTCTTCCACAAATTCCTGAGAGTCTTCCAAGCCCTGAGCAGAGAAATTCGGAAGTGAATGAAACTTACCAGAGTAACTGCTGGTGGCATGCACTAAGGCTAAACAGTTCGCGGAGTGAGAGGTGAGGATGCCACAGCAGGCTGTGTTTGTGCGAGTTGGAGTACTCTAGGTGTTTGCGGTGGGGAGGGTACCGAATGTCTTTGAGCGTATGGAAACGTTACTTCACATTATGTGTGACCAGAGGTTGTTTGAATGTTATGTCACACTGTATGAGCTGTCCAGAGAAATAGTCTCGGCACTGGAATTGAGCTTTATGAAACTTTGTCCACCCAGCTGCAGTCACTCAGGCAAAGTGACACTTGCAGCCGCAAACATGACAGTAGCCACATTCCCAGTCTAGCGCTCGCAATTCGGAAAATCACATGCGTCCATGGTGGCACAGGGTTTTGGAGTGGTGCGGTGAAGTCCGTTGGCGTCGTGAGGCTGACACGGACCAGCCCTTGCGCGATGCTACTCTGAGTACACATGAACTATTAGCATGCGCATTGTCGCATTCTGCAATTTAGTGTGTGTCCATCAGGTAATCCCTTGTGTATTGCGCACAGGACGTCAGGTCTCTCCCTGGTCCCTCACACTGGAGCCGGTTACTATGGGTCTTGTACGTGCAATCGGCTAATAGGCCACATAATATTGGAATGGAATTGATGTATGGTGGCATAGGAAGGCAACGGAAAATGTTCGCTGACAAATAATACTTTTCAAAAGGGTCACTGTCTTTTGCCTTACGGAAAGACAACTGTCCGTTGGCCAACAGTCCATTTATAAATCGGTCAAGTGTGTGTTCACGGTTCCGCATTGCAGGTGTGCATTTGGTGTTGCTTGGAGAAAAATCGTGGTGGTTACAGCCATCCCACGTGTATGGGTGTCCTGTGCGTGTGGACAGCTGGTTTCGCCGGTTGTTGTAGCAAGTGCAGATATGGGGGCGTGTACACTTGCCTCCCCTACAGAAGTGATGCGGCGAACTGGAGGGAGGCATGGATACAGCAGAGAGGGAGTGGGGAAGAGTCGCTCCCTTTATCCCGAGGAATGCAGTGCTAAGATGGTGGTGTTTTCGCTCCGCTCATGCCAAAACTGTGATAATGGCGGCTCCACGGGTGGTCACCCTTGTGGCCGCGGAGTTTAGCCACACAGAAGGGCACCAATTAACATGGTTCGGGGTAATCACAAGGTCCGGCAGATGGAATTTAAATGCCTTGAGGGCACCAGCTATCCAATAAGGGAGTCTGCTCGGCTTAGAACGAGAATATTGAGGTGTTCCGCAGTCGAAAAGCCCTGGCCGCATGTATTAGGATGTCGTGTGTGATGGCTGACGTATTTGAGGCTCGTCACACTCCTGAGCGCACACACTTGCTGAACTGGGGTATTGTGGCTCTCCCCAGCACTCTGTTCCAATATACAAAACATAGCATTTCAAAATATAAATTTACACTGGGCTTATGTGAAGCAAGCAAAAGGTAGGTCAGAGACGGTTCCAAGGGTCCATCACCATTAAGGCCCCTGTGAGATGGGAAATAAAGTACTCGCGCAGCAGTTTGGATCATAACACCAGTTGTATAACTGAACAAATGAGGCAGTAGACAAAAATGATGTAAGTGTGTGGAACAAAGACTCACACTGGCCTATGCTGCAACTACCAAAGGCATCTCAAGGATAGTGAACCAAAGTTACCGTGCTAAAAAGTGAAGTAATGTCCTTTAAGGCCGCCAACGGCTGATGGTCTGTGTGTATCATAGTGTGCCAGCCATACATATAATAGTGGAATTTCTTACATGCAAACAATATGGCAAGGAATTCTTTCTCAATTTGTCTATATTAAGACTCAGATCTAGACAAACTCTTGGATGCATACATTACAAGATGTCCATTCTATAATATAACAATACCTATCGTGTTTTTCGAGCTGAAAGTCTGTATGACAATTGGTATGGTTTCGACAAAATTTCTAAGAGCAGATGGTCTCGTAATTATCAGCTTAATTCTGTCAACACATTTTCCATGGATTCAATTTTCCCACTGGNATGGTCTCGTAATTATCAGCTTAATTCTGTCAACACATTTTCCATGGATTCAATTTTCCCACTGGAATTCAACATTTTTCACATTTCACATTTTTCTTTATTAAATTCTTAAGAGGACTTGTAATTTCATATAGATTAGGAATACGCTAACACAGGCAATTCACAACCTCCAAAAACCTTTGGAGACTCTTTTTTTATCACTAGGTATTTCATAGTTTACAATAGTCTTCACATTTTCTCTGTCAGGATTTAACAACCCTACATCCATTTCGTGACCAAAATACCTCACGAATATAGGTAGATATTGAAATTTATTTGCATTGAATTTTATATTTAACTTCCTAGCCCTAATGTGTACTTACTTAAGAATAATATCATGATCATTTTGCTTNCAATACCTATCGTGTTTTTCGAGCTGAAAGTCTGTATGACAATTGGTATGGTTTCGACAAAATTTCTAAGAGCAGGTGGTCTCGTAATTATCAGCTTAATTCTGTCAACACATTTTCCATGGATTCATTTTTCCCACTGGAATTCAACATTTTTCACATTTCACATTTTTCTTTATTAAATTCTTAAGAGGACTTGAAATTTCATATAGATTAGGAATACGCTAACACAGGCAATTCACAACCTCCAAAAACCTTTGGAGACTCTTTTTTATCACTAGGTATTTCATAGTTTACAATAGTCTTCACATTTTCTCTGTCAGGATTTAACAACCCTACATCCATTTCGTGACCAAAATACCTCACGAATATAGGTAGATATTGAAATTTACTTGCATTGAATTTTATATTTAACTTCCTAGCCCTAATGTGTACTTACTTAAGAATAATATCATGATCATTTTGCTTNTTGCATTGAATTTTATATTTAACTTCCTAGCCCTAATGTGTACTTACTTAAGAATAATATCATGATCATTTTGCTTTCTGCAGAAATCAATATACCATCAATGTAGACAAACGAGCCTGGTTATCCCCTAAATGGGTAATACAAATTTCCGGAAATGCTTCTGCCGAGACTTCCAAGCCGAAAGGTGAAACATTAAATCAATAACACCTATACATTGTCGAAAATGTGCAAGAATGTTTGCTATCATCCCTGAAACCAATTTGCCAGAAGGATTATTTGAGGTCAGCCTTTTTAAAGATCACCAATCGATTCACCCACTCTGTCAGTTCTCCGACCTTTGAAATAATACCTAAGACACACAAACGATCTAAATCAGCCTTAAAATTTTCTTTAAATTTCAAAGGAACTAAGTTCGGTGTATTGGATACAGGAACTGAGTCCTGTCTCAGTATGATTTTATATACACTGAAGAGGCANGCCTTAAAATTTTCTTTAAATTTCAAAGGAACTAAGTTCGGTGTATTGGATACAGGAACTGAGTCCTGTCTCAGTATGATTTTATATACACTGAAGAGGCAAAAAACTGATACACCTGCCCAATATCGTGTAGCCCCCCACCCCCCTTTCCATACCCCTAGCTCGCAGAAGTGCCGCAAGACGACGTGGCATGGACTCGACTAATGTCTGAAGGTATGCAGGAGGCAATTCACACCATGAATCCTGCAGGACAGTCCACAAATCCAATCTGCGCCAATTTGAGAAAGGGTTGCACGTCTGTCACGTTTAATGATTCTCGTCAGTCGTCGTTTGTCCCGTTCTTTCACGATCTTTCTCCGGCCGCAGCGATGTCGAAGATGTGATGTTTTACCGGATTCCCGATATTCTCAGTACACTCGTGAAATGGTCGTACGCGAACATCCAAACGTTATCGCTACCTCAGAGATGCTTTGTCCCATCTCTCGTGCGCCGACTATAACACCACGTTCAAATTCACTTAAATCTTGATAACCTGTCATTGTTGCAACAGTAACCGATCCAGCTGCCGACCGCATCGCGTTACTCTGATTGGTTCCATACCTTTGTTATTTGCATACGCTCACCTATACCAGTTTTTTTTGGCTCTTCAGTGTATATTTTTTTGGAATTCTACCAGCTGCATTAAAAACATCTCTATGTTTACCTACAATCGCATCCTTGCCTGATGCTACTCGTTCGTCACACTCATTTTTCAATACCCAATGAACCTGTTTTATTTCAATTAATGTTTTCAAACACAAAATTTGTTGGGACCCATTCGAGGTTACAACAAATTCTGGAAAATTTGTTTTGATTCTAACCTAACCTATAGCACTACTGACCCAAATATTTTTATATGTGACCCGTTATATGCTTGCAAAACCACTTTCGTTGGCAACCGCTTTAAATTAGAGTGCTTACTATTTAACACTCAAACACACTTATGGCAATTAAGTTTTCATCTGAGCCTGTATCCATTTTGAAATTACATTTCAAGCTACCCATCAACACTAATTCCTGATATCATCTAACCATACCATTCACTTGCGACACAACATTCTCACAATAATAAATGCAATGATTCCCATTGTCCTCAGTTTTCGCATCCACAATCGTATCGGTGTAATATTCTTTCTTCGTTCGGCTTACCACCCCAAAATGATTATGCCAGTTACATAAAGAACACGCCTTTCCCCTCGCCGGACAAACACTGATTTTACGAATATGATTTCAACCACATCACGAACACTGAATAATTTATTCTGCACTTTTATTTCCGCTGTCACTTCCCATGGTTATTAGTGCTTGAAGTAGTGTACTGAATTAGTGTTCTTCTTATCCATATTCTCGTTGATGTAGTCGACTTCAGGTATGTGGGATCCCTATACTTTCTTAGCCTGTAGCTTAGAGATTTACACCAGCTGCAACCTCTGAACAGTGTACTCCAGTGTCACATCGCCTTTCACAGTTAACTTCTGTGTTTCACGGTCACTGCAGTCTAACACTATTTTGTCACTCAAAATGTCTTCCTCTTTGTAAAACAAGCATTTTTTTCCCTGATATTTTACATTTATGAGATAATGGTCAAAATCTTCCCCAGGTGCTTGCTTCCTGTTGTAAAATATGTAATNCCCTGATATTTTACATTTATGAGATAATGGTCAAAATCTTCCCCAGGTGCTTGCTTCCTGTTGTAAAATATGTAATGCCTGTAAAGAACAGTTTTCTTCTGCTCAATGTAGTCATCAAACTTGCCGAGAGCATTCTGGTACGGGACTTTACCTTTCGCAAATACGAACGTATTGTATAAAGACACTGCCTCTTCGCCAATTACATTAAGCAATATAGTGATTTTTCGTTGATCATCTCGTTTTGCTAGCCCCGAGGCTGTAAATTATATCATGAACGAAAACCTGTTCCAGTTCTCAGCAACATTGCCACGCAACAAAGCTTCTCAGAGACATTAAACAGAGGCATCGCCATTGGACACTGACGAACATGCTTTGAAATTGGGTAAATTCATCGTTCCATTTTCGACTGCGTTATGTATCACTTGTGATAAACTAAACAACTGTTTATGAAATAAATGCATCTTATTGCCTTGATGCTTAGAAAAAGACAAATATTCTCACAGATCCTTACTCATCTCGCTTTCTAAATACACCCTTGAAAACACAATTGTCTTCGTTCTTCTCCAATGTCCTGTTGCAAACCTGACAGCTCACCACTTCCTATGTATCATTACCAAAATAACTTCAATACACTGTAGATATGGTGGCACCCACGCACCTAGAGCAGTAGCAGCTGAGACGAGACAGCAGTGAAGCAGGACTGAATGCCTCCCTGCCACTCCAAGCAGCCTAGCCATATACATTGCCCAGCATGCCTGTCCTGCGGAGGGTTTACCCTCCTCCACTCGCTCATGCCAACGCTCATTATCATTGCTGGGGTCTTGACCCTGGACCAGCACCAGTGAGCACTACACCGTGCTTACATAACCCCTACCATCTAAGGCTATACCAGCATCTCCAGCCACCGCCCACCTGTTTCACCTAACAGCATTATGGGACACCTGAGGGACTGTGGGAACAGGATTTCACTTAAGGGAAGGGCGTTTGACATGAATCGCATGTTCACGAATGCTCTTGTGTCCATTTGTACCTCCGCAGTCGTAAACTTAACCTGGCCGTCACTGTACCAGGACGAACTTTTATTTAAGAGCGTGGCAGGAAGTGCTGGCAAGAACGGAACACACCCATTTCGTCGTCATGGACTATGAGACAAAAGTGACCATTTTACTTTATTCGTCTCAAGAGATAACTTTTGGGGCCGAATAACAAGTGGTTCAGCNTATGAGACAAAAGTGACCATTTTACTTTATTCGTCTCAAGAGATAACTTTTGGGGCCGAATAACAAGTGGTTCAGCACAGAGTCCCCCCGAATTCCATAGCCATCAGGCGCACCATCCATTGGAGGGAATGTCGTGGTAGCTCGCGCCGTGANACAGAGTCCCCCCGAATTCCATAGCCATCAGGCGCACCATCCATTGGAGGGAATGTCGTGGTAGCTCGCGCCGTGATGCCCGGTGTCTCCCTCGATGATGCCACATTGCATGGACTACTGACCTAGGGCTATGTTGTTGGAAAGGGCTTAGAACCCCATATGAAACAGATATAAGATTTTTCTTTTATCAATTTACAAATCAAGCATGGCTACATACCAGCATTTTGAGATAATGGACTCATCCAACACCTGGAGTTGGGACACTTGTTCTCGCCCATAGGCGAAATCCCTAAAACTGGGAATAGCCTATCTCCCTTAAATTTCTTTATTAAATTTGCATTTATTTGAATACATGTCAGAGTGTATTTATGTATCCTTATCTTCACAGCAGACTGCCTAAACTGGCCTAACTTTTAATAATCAAAGCTGTTAATGTAGTAACATACCCATTAACATCATATAGTCCAAAATAAATAACACGTAATTAAGGGCGAATATGTTACCCATGTGAACATTTCAATTATAAGAGCTATTTTTTATAATTTTATTTGATCATCAGAGGGTTGTATGTAATTTTCACGCATTTTGGCACTGTCTTTCGGCAAGGCCTTGCAGAAGGCGACACCATTCCGGAAGTCAGGCTTCAACACTAAGGCCGACCGGCAGCGCGGGAGTGTTGCTTTGCGACACCTCCCTCGGCAACTTCAATTAAGGGTGTAAATATTTTCACTGAGATAGACATGTAATTTACCGGAACATTTGTATTACTAGTGCCAAGGGGTGGGCCGTCTGTCCCCTGTGACTTTACCCAAGGCGCAGTGCATCACGCATAAAAGTCTCATTGTTCGTGACTCACGCCTCTTAATTCCATTTCGATTATCAGCAGACCGAGTGCCGAGTTCGCTTAAAACGTGTGTACTTTGCAAGGGCACTTTTATATATTTAAAGAGAACAAGTATATGAGTATAGCCCATACTCGCATTTCTTTTCTCGTACAACCCTCCTGGGTTTTTAGGGTGNGGAACATTTGTATTACTAGTGCCAAGGGGTGGGCCGTCTGTCCCCTGTGACTTTACCCAAGGCGCAGTGCATCACACATAAAAGTCTCATTGTTCGTGACTCACGCCTCTTAATTCCATTTCGATTATCAGCAGACCGAGTGCCGAGTTCGCTTAAAACGTGTGTACTTTGCAAGGGCACTTTTATATATCTAAAGAGAACAAGTATATGAGTATAGCCCATACTCGCATTTCTTTTCTCGTACAACCCTCCTGGGTTTTTAGGGTGCTCCACCCCCTTGCGACACAGTAAATACACAAATCAAAGTGTGTGAGATGGCTGACAGTCTCATCAACATATGCTTCTAGAGTCAGGTAGGCATTTGTGGATTACCTGCACCTTCCACGTCTACTCTATAACTGAAACCCGAAACATATTATTACTTTTAAATTTTTGATAAAGTTGCATTTTTCAAATGTGACTAGTGACTTATACAGCACTGCTAGTTATGTTGCAATAACTAAATAACACTAGGGGTAAGAAATTGTATTAATTGCTATACACTTTTGTTTGTTCTCACATGTAAGTGTAAATCATATAAATGTATACATATTATTTCCTAAAATACAGAAAATTTTATGAAATGTCTAAACTTAAAAATAAAATTGATATACACATTTGTAACGTTAAGGAATTAAAGAATTCCAATTAAATTTACAAAATTGTTGATGTTATCTGATATTAAAATTTTGTCGATTAGTACAAATACCAATAAAATACCTATGAAACTATTGTATGTTGAAGCGCTGGAGCTGTGAAGTATTGTTAGTAATTAACTATTGCCTTCCATTAAAAATCCCTTAAAAAATCTCGTTATTATATAATTTCATAAACTTTCGTTAACAACATCCTATAAATGATAATTCCGCATATATTTATTTGTAAACTGGCAGCTGTTTAATTCCTACATGCATTTTATGTTGATCCCAGCAAATAAATTGTTTTATTAAACAGTACAAGAATAATATAAGTATTTCGAAGAGCAGACATCTCCATTTTATTTCTTACAAAAAGATGCAGACATAATAGTTTCAGCCATTTTCTATTAGCTGAGATTTACTGACGTCACTCAGTTCGGGCAAGCTTGTGTACCTCCGTATTTAGTAACCATCCATACTAAACTTCATATAGCAGTACTANAGGTAGGCATTTGTGGATTACCTGCACCTTCCACGTCTACTCTATAACTGAAACCCGAAACATATTATTACTTTTTAATTTTTGATAAAGTTGCATTTTTCAAATGTGACTAGTGACTTATACAGCACTGCTAGTTATGTTGCAATAACTAAATAACACTAGGGGTAAGAAATTGTATTAATTGCTATACACTTTTGTTTGTTCTAACATGTAAGTGTAAATCATATAAATGTATACATATTATTTCCTAAAATAAAGAAAATTTTATGAAATGTCTAAACTTAAAAAATAAAATTGATATACACATTTGTAACGTTAAGGAATTAAAGAATTCCAAATAAATTTACAAAATTGTTGATGTTATCTGATATTAAAATTTTGTCGATTAGTACAAATACCAATAAAATACCTATGAAACTACTGTATGTTGAAGCGCTGGAGCTGTGAAGTATTGTTAGTAATTAACTATTGCCTTCCATTATAAATCCCTTAAAAAATCTCGTTATTATATAATTTCATAAACTTTCGTTAACAACATCCTAGAAATGATAATTCCGCATATATTTATTTGTAAACTGGCAGCTGTTTAATTCCTACATGCATTTTATGTTGATCCCAGCAAATAAATTGTTTTATTAAACAGTACAAGAATAATATAAGTATTTCGATGAGCAGACATCTCCATTTTATTTCTTACAAAAAGATGCAGACATAATAGTTTCAGCCATTTTGTATTAGCTGAGATTTACTGCCGTCACTCAGTTCGGGCAAGCTTGTGTACCTCCGTATTTAGTAACCATCCATACTAAACTTCATATAGCAGTACTANCGTCACTCAGTTCGGGCAAGCTTGTGTACCTCCGTATTTAGTAACCATCCATACTAAACTTCATATAGCAGTACTAGGCTCGAACTAAAAAAGAATGATCATACAAAATCTAGTGTCGCTTGGAATCTCCACTACATGAAGTGCTAGTAGTGCTTCATTTCTAGGCGAGTCTGTGCATACAGCCCTTTGTCGCGGTTATCGGATTGCCATGGTGACAAGCAATAACAGATCATCATAGGCTAAATATGTTGTAGACAGTTTATTTATCTTCTGTGCATATACCCAACATTGACGTACCCCAAAGAAACACAACTGTCAAAATCACATGGTTAACAGTGATGAGCGAGTTTGTTTATATCTTAATTTTTATATGACGCGCATTTTTATATGAATAAAATACTTTTCCCAATTTGATATTAATCAAACTGCATTACAAATGTGTCATAGAAACTATAGAAACATCTCAAAACACTTGTTTACTAAACAGTGTTCTAACCTCATATCCAATCCACGCAATTTGGCTACTCGTATTAACTTCGTTTCACTCAACTGCCCAAGGTGCACAAACAGGCAAAAACTCCCAAATTTTCACAAAACTGCACAGCACAGCATTTCTCTCACCTTGGATGTGACGTCACAGCTCTTTTGCATGACGTTTCTCTTCGTTGGTGCAGATTATTTTGGGCAGCTTTGTGCAGCACAAACTGCACTAGCTCTTGAGGAGGTGTAGCTGGTGTAGTGCAGTGTAATGTAAACAAACCTGTTGTGTTTTCGCGAGAGTAAGCCAATATTTTGTTTGAAGATGAAAGCATATCAACGTGAAATTACACTTTATAGACTTATGTATTCAAATTAAGTTGTAATTGACCGCATCGCATCAAGTGGCATTTTTTATGTTTGTTGTAAACAAAATTTTTTCGATGACAAACAATGGAATTTTGGATGGTGTTATTTNCAAGTGGCATTTTTTATGTTTGTTGTAAACAAAATTTTTTCGATGACAAACAATGGAATTTTGGATGGTGTTATTTGTGTCATTGCGGAACATATTAAAGTTGCAGAACACCTAAATAGAGTGGTATTGCTGGTAGTTTAGAAAGTGAATACGGGAGCGAAAGTCCAGTAATATTCACGTCTTTGGATGGTTTTGACTCGTACAATGTTGATGGTAGAACACAGTGGCGGGGCCCTGGGGCGGTGCGAGCGGTGCGACCGTACCGAGGGCCCTCATGGGTGTCGAGGGGTGGGGGGGCGAAATCAACCGAAACGCGACTACCCTAGCTGGTCACTGATACGATATTATAATCGTTATTGACTGACGATCGATCGGGAGCGCAAATGGGTTGGCGCGGGCGGAGTGCGGGGAAGTGAGGAGAAATTTCATCTGTTCTGTCACTTCGTTCCGTGCGTCAGTCAGTTGCTGTTGCTTCGCTATGCGTGCGCGCGAAAAGTTATTATAGGTATATCGCGCTCCCGCTCGCAGCCGAAAAGTAATTAGCTCATCTGAGATTGTCATTTTATCGATTAAATTCGAATTAAAAAGTAGTGTTGTGTTGTAGCAGGTACTGTTAATGTAAGTATAATTTATGATATAAATACATACCTACGTCTATGTGAGTTAGCGATTGTTTTTCTTTTTGCAAACCGAACCTAAGTCTGTGATTTATGTTTTACCGGTGAAGAAATGGACATTATACATATAATTGCAGTTTACGCAGATACATTTCATGCATTGGTTTTTTTACAGAAAAAAACATGTCGCTGCCACCAAAAAAATTATCTGGTGCTCAAAACATAAAAAGAAAACGAAAAAAGGAAGAAGAATCTAAAAAAAGCGGCTGAATTATTTTCGAAATTTTTAAGAGCTGGGAAATCATCTGAATCGTCATCATCAGAACTAGTTGAACCCTATCTTCGATCAAATGTAGTACATTTGATCGAAGAATCCCACCCACCGGAAGAAATGATGACAGATGTACAAATTGTACAAGGTGGTGATGATTGTACAATACAATCATCATCACATTTTGAAGATAAAAAATATGATGATATTTCAAAATGGCCAGTCATTGATTCTGCAACAAGAGATGAACTAATTACTAGAGGCCCTGTATGCAATAAAATGAGTGACGCAAACTACCCAAGGAAATGTGATGGTCGTCATTTTTCGAACATGCATTTCGAAAAAGTAATGCCAAATGGGGAAACATTCAAAAGGAGATGGCTCGTGTACTCTAAATCTGCAAATAATGT
>NQII01001741.1:68910-94074 GCA_002778355.1 Clitarchus hookeri
GAGTTGTCACCTCTGCAGGGCATGATGGCAAACACAGTGGCGTTGTCGAGTGCATTAAGGTAGTACGAGCGGGATTGACAACATTTTTTTTAACGCGAATGACCATTTGCTATGTCAAGCGCGACAGACACCACTGCTTGCCCCGCAGATATATCTATAATAATTTAGCAGGTTTTGTATTTATAGGGGCGCCACTTTGAGATCTCGCACCACCTAAAAAATTTGCTAGGGCCGCCACTGGTAGAACATGCTTGTGAGAATATCAACTACCAATGTGACTTTGTATATTATAAATTACTTCCATTTTCTTCAAGGCAGAAGATTTAGAATTCAAAAGCATGGAAGCTTAGTTATTTATTGAAAGTGTGGGTGCGGGATGTCGTGGTAAAGGTATTTGCTACACGTAGTTTGTGGAAGGGTAAAGCAACATATTAAATTTGTATCATATATATTACCAATATGTTGAATCTGTATTTTATAACTCGTATTGGAATTGTTTTGTCATGAGCTGGAGAACTAAAAAAAAAAAATTATATGCGTAGCTACTTGCAATAAAAAATCANAAAAAAAAAATTATATGCGTAGCTACTTGCAATAAAAAATCAATCCTGGAATACACAAAGTTGTATTTATTATACTTCATATGAAACTCCACAGCATGAAGAGGTATGAAGAAAAAAGTGTATTTAATAAAAAGTAATGTCAATTCTGTGCAAAATATCCCAAGAAACCTTTTGCCTAGCTCATCGCCCATTATAATAAATTTTTTTTAAATAAACTAAGCAACAAAACCTACCCCACTAAATGTTTAATTACTATTAAATCTAGCCTATAAACGACCATCTTAGTAACATTGATGTAGGGCAGTAATCACCAGTCTTGTATTTAGCCTAATGTTTTTATAAGCTTTGTATCTGTGCTATAAAAATACATAATTTGTTGTCTACACTAAACTGTTTTGGTGTTACACCTATGAAGGTAATGCATGCTCCTTTAACGACTAGGTATATTAAAATTTTGCATTACGATATTGTATCCTGCTGAATATCACGAGCTCCATATTTGAGCNGCAGGTTTTGTATTTATAGGGGCGCCACTTTGAGATCTCGCACCACCTAAAAAATTTGCTAGGGCCGCCACTGGTAGAACATGCTTGTGAGAATATCAACTACCAATGTGACTTTGTATATTATAAATTACTTCCATTTTCTTCAAGGCAGAAGATTTAGAATTCAAAAGCATGGAAGCTTAGTTATTTATTGAAAGTGTGGGTGCGGGATGTCGTGGTAAAGGTATTTGCTACACGTAGTTTGTGGAAGGGTAAAGCAACATATTAAATTTGTATCATATATATTACCAATATGTTGAATCTGTATTTTATAACTCGTATTGGAATTGTTTTGTCATGAGCTGGAGAACTAAAAAAAAAAAATTATATGCGTAGCTACTTGCAATAAAAAATCAATCCTGGAATACACAAAGTTGTATTTATTATACTTCATATGNTATATATATATATATATATATATATAAGTTCACTTAATTATGACACAGTATGTGTTTTCTACACCTATCAGTGTAGAATAACCAATAAAGTGTTGTGTTCTTGCTGGGAACATGTTTTTATGGATATCTCAAAAGACTAGAAATACTGACAATTTTAATTTTTTTCTGTTGTTCATAGTAGTAAAACGTCTCTGACTCTGCCTGTCGTACATAGCAACATCATTGTTTCTTAATACATAACANTGTTGTTCATAGTAGTAAAACGTCTCTGACTCTGCCTGTCGTACATAGCAACATCATTGTTTCTTAATACATAACAAGCACTTTTCAACAGTACGTATGGATATTCACTTGGGACATAGAACTCTAAAGTAACTTTGCCAGCAACACTGTAGCTAATAAATTTCTAAGAACTAAGTGGCGAATTGTGCTGTTTGTGCAGTTCATTTAAAAGTTTTCCAAACCTCTTGCGCCTTTTCTAGCTAAACAGAATCTGTATAATAAAATTATTCTCACTGATAGGCTTTAAATAGGGTCCATTAGTAATGTACACCATAAGTGTGGCAAAACAGAAGGCTGCTGATTCCAAACAAACTTTTGTTTACCCTTTTGTTCATATGGTGATGTATTCTGCAATTGACTGTAATAATTACAGTAAATGACAAATGTGTTTTTTTTTCGTTTTCCAAAGGTAGTTTAAGTAAAGAAAACGTTTTTATTTAAGTTTAGAATTAGGGACCCTTATAACCTTTACTCGATGGCTTTGTGCAGAGTCGTATATTTCATCTATAGAAATCATTTCCAGAAACAAGATATTTAAGCACTACTTAAAAGCATTAATTTTCACCTTTGCAAGTGTGTAGTGTTGGAAAACACATTTTTACCCCAAGTTCGTTTACCCATGTTTGTTTAAATTCACTTCCATGACATGTGGATTAGTAATAAAATTCGCATTTGACATGTAAAATGTTTTTTCCCGGACTACTGCAGGACCACTTATTGAAGTGGTTTTAAAAGATAATTTATTACTGCAAGCTGTGATACAAATAAAGAAACTGGTTTCTTTTAAATGGGATGACTATAGAACCAGATGATGAATCCAGTGTTTGTAACTGTAATTTCCAAGATTTAAATAAGGCCAATCACTTCCTACTTGGGAGGACTATTNTGATGAATCCAGTGTTTGTAACTGTAATTTCCAAGATTTAAATAAGGCCAATCACTTCCTACTTGGGAGGACTATTAAAGTCTGGGTCATTACAAATTAGAGATGTCGCAGTTTTGACATGTTTTCTTACATAAAACTGTTACAATTATTTATGATTATTTAATGAAACACTGCTTCCAAATACGTTTTTTAGTTTTCCACTATTTGTTTACGCTATCCTTAATGATCAGGATTACAATTCTTGTAAGCACATATCCCTTCAGCTAAAATTTCTGACGCTTTCTAATTTGTGTAGGGCTATACGAATATTATAAATATAATGAAAAATTGTGTTGCACATGTGCTGTTGCAGCAGAGCTCATGTCACAGGAAAACAGAATTACACATACGGACATACAGACACAGAAAACCAATCAAAAATTGTTTCCAACAGGTAGGCCTACGCGAAGAACACAGAAAACTCAGTAGAAGGAATTCAATTAGTAAGCAACAAATTAATAAAACGAAATCCAATGAAGGACACAACAAAAAAAGACAAACACAGGTGTCTTCTTGCAACAAAATTATTCCTTCTGTATAATTGTGTGTGTTCATGTACCTGTTCACAGCTATTCCTGTTTGGTTTTGTATTTTGTGTGTTTGTATGTGTATTTCTTGTTTTCTGCAACACAAATTTTGTTAAAATAGTGTATAAACAAAACAAAACATTATTTGTTTGATTTGCCACTACTGCATACCTGGCAAATAGTTGAAACTATGGGTAATGTCACTACAGTATTGTAAACATTATCATCAGCTTGTCAAAGTACTTACCAATGTTTTAAAAATTAGTACGTCTATTGCGAAAGTTTTCAAATGCCATCCCCAAAAAATACATGAGTTCTCTACAATTTTCTTTATNAAATTAGTACGTCTATTGCGAAAGTTTTCAAATGCCATCCCCAAAAAATACATGAGTTCTCTACAATTTTCTTTATTTTAATTCTCTTTTCTGTATTTGGATTTGTATATCCATATATTAATGATGTACGATGGTTATTGGGAAAGTATGGTCCGATTTCTTACTAAATATAAATCATCATAGATTTTTTCAAAAAACATTTTTTATTTAATTCCTTACATGTTTCTCTATTTTTCTACATAGTTTCCATATTTCTTTAAACATTTNCAAAAAACATTTTTTATTTAATTCCTTACATGTTTCTCTATTTTTCTACATAGTTTCCATATTTCTTTAAACATTTGTCATATCGTTCTACAAGCTTTTGTATGCCTAAGTCATAGGCATCTGCCGCCTGTGAGGATAACCAGTCTGTAACTGCTTCTTTCACCTCGTCATCTGTGGCGAAGCGCTTGCATACCTAAAGGGCCTTTAGGTAGCGGAACCAGTGAAAATCGCTCGGCGCCAAGTCTGGACTGTACGGTGGGTCGTCAATCTGTTCCCATCCAAAAGATCTGATCAGATTTTGGGTGTGAATGGCAGAATGTGGTCTGGCATTGTCATGAAGCAACAAAACTCCAGACATCAGAAGGCCACATTGCATATTTCGTATTGCACGTCGAAGTTTAGCCAGGGTAGCACAGTAAGCGGCTGCATTGATTGTTGTCCCTTGCTGCATAAACTCGACTAACACGACTCCACGTCTATCCCAAAACACGGTTGCCATAACCATGCCTTTAGAGATTGTCCACTTGGCCTTGACTTTGACTGGTGATGTCGGGTGACGCCATTCCATTGACTGACGTTTAGACTCTGGGGTCATGTGAGAAACTGACGTCTCGTCCCCTGTGACAATCTTCTCTAAAAATTGATCACCTTCCTTATGATAGCGGTCCAAAACATCAAGATCACAAGCCATTCTTTTCATTTGGTGTTCCTCAGTAAAAAGCCTGGGAACCCAACCTGCGCACAATTTGTGAAATTGCAAATTTTCAGAGACAGTTTTGTGCAAAGTTGTTCTACCCAATTTCGGAAATTCCAATGCTTAAGTTGCAATTGTGAATCGCCGGTCTTCACGCATCTTTTCGTCCACGGCTTTGACCAAATCTTTTGTGATCACTGATGGTCGGCCTGATCGCGGTTCATCACTGACATTTTCCCGTCCGTCTTTGAAAGCTCTCACCCACTTACGCACTTTGCTGTCACTCATCGCATTGGGGCCATACACTTGACTTATCTGTCGATGAGCTTCCGCTGCTGAAACGTTCCTTGCTTTCAAAAACCGAATCACTGACTGTATTTCACAGTCGGCAGGATGATCAATTGTTTTAAACATTTTGAACTGACACTGTAAAAAGCACACTGCAACAATACCAATGCAAATGCCATCGTTTGATAAGCAAGGCATGCCGGGAGTCGGTGCGCATGCGCGTTACAATGTCGACGCGACATTCGATTAGCTACGGCGATTCGGACATTACTTTCCGAATAATCCTCGCATGTTTACATGTATGCTTATACATTGCAATTTATTTATAATCTTTGACATCTTCGAGTATGAACTGGTACCTAAGAAAGAAACAAGTATGATTATAAAAAAATATATTGCAGATATGCAAAATACTGTTCCTTCCGTTCAGAAAACATATCTATGATAAGCTGGTGGAGGATTATTGTAATTGTTAAAATATATTTTTTTAATTCAACTTTGTAATTGACTTTACCCAAATGTAATTGAAGAAATGAGGTGGGGAAGACATAAGCGTCCAAACAGTGCCTCCCCTCCCCTCCTAAGGGGGCTATGGTGGGCATTAGTGATAGGATGGTTGCCTTCCACCAAAGTGATCCATGATTGTTTCCCTGTGAGGTTACTCACCGATTTTCACATATAGGAATTATGCTTAATAATGCTGCTTGCTGGCATCTTTTCTCGAGGTTTTCCCGTTTTCCTCGCCCTGGCATTTCTGCGCTGCTCTATATATGCCATATGTCACCATCATTAACTCTTAACACCTTGGTTGTTACAATCCACTTAAACCTTTCAACTCCTCCATCTTAAGGTAATGGTGGCCATGGTGGTGTAGAGGCTAGAGTACTCGCTGTTCTATGAAGCACAATTCATTCTAAATACCCATGATTCATCACCAATATATAAATTATAAGTTTATGTCCAGTGAGTTACTCTCAAAATTAGTATTTCAAACTTACCCTTTAATTTTTTTATTTAACTTAACATCTTGTCGACAGCAGGTTCATTAGAGACTGGTACACCAAGATCACAATGAAGGTAATTCAAGGAAGGATTTTGTCATTGTCTTTATTAATGAGTCACCCCAGAAATTGTGTGGAGCAAGTTCGGGAAATCATGTAAAACGCAAATCAGAATGGCTTCATACATAAGCTATTAAAAATATGAGAACTGGTTTGGTTTAATAATCTTGTATTGATAAACAGCTGATTTCTTGTCACTGCAACTTTGTAGGCTTTGGGAGAAAAAATTATAAGAGTGAAGTTTTCTATAAGGTGTAGCACAAGGCTATGAATTGCCCTGAATGCCCAGCAAACAGCAATTTTATTACTATGAAAGCTCAAAGTAATGTTTGGAACATTCTTGGATCAGTTTTTCACATTTTTGTTTACAATTCCCTCTACTCTAACTTTCACAGTCTTATACATTAATATATAAATTCCATTATCTCCTAAACTGAAATAGCAAATCGGCAATTAAAAAAAATGTATCTGCAGTTTTATAAAAATGCATGTACCTCTATCGAGTCCGCAACTTACAGGCTAGTCATTAAATACACGGCAGGTTAGTAATCGCAACCGTACTTGCAAGAAGTAAACACAATGCAATTGTTCATTTACGAAATTACATGGATAACATACCACTTTACACACCACAAATGTGCAATATTAACTTTTCATGCATGCAACCACGGTATATACGAGTACACTAAACACTATTACTTTCGGCATTGTATGCCTCTGGACTCGCATGGCCCCGCTTGTACGCATTTTCACTCAAAAATATTAATTTTCTTTCGTCGCCGAATAAATCGTCAAGAACTAGCACTTTTAAGGCATGTTTACCTGTCAAATTCACATTTCACAAACGCAAGATTAACAAAAAATATGGGGAAAATTCAGAACTAGCGTCTTCAAATCGCACTCGAATAGCTAATAAATGTAAACACACAGTTGTTTGGAACCAGCGTCTTGATGTGACATCAAAACTAATGGTGTCCATTATATTATACATTTCCCATGGGCACTGTTAAGCAGAGAAAATTGGCAACCTGCAAAAGAATCATCACCGTGCACTCTTCCTCCCAACATCAGAATTATTAACACAAAAAATATGGTACAGAATAAAAATATATATTTTTGTGTATCAGCAGATTAATGGAATCAATATTTCATTATTTTAAAATTAAAAGCTTGACGCTGTGTAATAAAATAGGATAGGAAAATTAAACACAGCAATAAAACAAATTAACTATAAACTTAATAAAAATTTTATTTTTTTATACTTATTATTAACACACATAAATACAACTTTAAAGATTTTACCTTTACATTTTAAAACAACAAGCATTTAGTACAGTGGGCCATCAATCACATAAAAATTAACTAAATTAAAAATACAATGTCCATAAAATATTTAATGTCATGACGTGGTCGAGGTTACCCAAGGCTGGTTGAGTGTTGGATTACCCGGTGCCATAACCCAGTGGAGAGCTAATGACGAGGGTCATTCGGTCGACAGCCCAAGGGGCCCTGGATATCTCCGTCAGTTTGTTGATGATGTTGTCATGTACGTACTGTTGCACTATTTATAACTTATGACGAGACTGTAGGCCGTTTCGTACGCCTGAAATATACTATGAAATTGTGGGTGATGCTACAAAGGGTGTAGTTACCCACAATTAATCGACAAACTTTGAACATTGTTAAGTGGTTTATTCACTGTGCTTGCTTGCAAGTGAATAATGCATGAAAATGGACCCAGCACTTATGGCCTGGTGGTGTCCTTAATGTGAACTAAACGTGGTATTATGTTGATGCGCGATTGCGTTAAGCTTTCAGGTGAAAGGGCGGGCGGCTCTCCCCTCGTTACTTAAAAGAAAGATAACAAATGTTCCGGTGGATTAATATTACAGTGAAGTGATTACAGCCTTAATTATGTCTGTGAAGTCTTTATTTATAATTTTCATAATGAAAAGCATTGCAATAAGTAATACTGTTGTGTTTGTTACTACTGTTCATATACTGTAAGAGCCACAATCTGGCGGCTCGCCTTCCTAGATGTCTGTGCTATGATAGCTGGCATAGCTCAGCAGACGATAGCTGACATTAGTATGGCCTGACAAATGTTTTTAGCACGCCATCATGATGCCACAGAATGTGCGCACAGTTACCTCTCTATTCGCCAGCTAAATCCTGCTCCCCGTAATTTAACCTGCCAGGACTTGTGGTGCTAACAGTAGTATCTGAGCAGGAGCATGACCAGCATCAATATCAAAGTAAATCAGGCAGTGTTTTACAATATTATACAGAATTATTATAAAAGAGTACCCCAAATTTTAAGGTCTATAATATCAAAATCAAACAACTTACAACCATGATTAACCACCAAATAAATCATCTAACCATGAAGTTTGTTTACCATACATTCATAAATGTTCACTGTGGCCACCATGAGAAGCCAGAACGACATCAACATTATAATCAAACTCGTTCCACATTTTTGTCAGTATGTCCGGTGTTACCGTTTGGATGGCGTTCGTAACCTCGGTGCGAGGTGGTGATGGAGAAGCGAGCTCGCATTCGTCACATCAATGTGAAGGGGAAAGTCTGATGTTTCCTTTATGTGCACAAAACGAGGTAGACGATGCTTTCATGTCTAAGCTGGCTTTTAGCGACGAAGTGACATTCCATACAAATGGTAAGGTGAAGCAGCACAACGTGCGGATATAGGGTCAGGAGCCTCCACATGAAACCACCGAACTCGAAAACTCTTCCCCCGAACTGAATGTGTTTTGCACTGTATCCAAAGACACTGTTTTTTGGCCCTCTCTTTTTTCACGGGTCCACTGTTTCTGGAATCCCTTATTTGGACATCTTTACAGAGTGGTTGTTTCCTCAGTTAAAAGAGGTGGCAGGGACTTCATTTTCCAGCAGTATGGTGCGTAACCCCATTGGCACCTAGCTCTTCGCGGATAAATGAACGAGACATTGCCGCAATGCTGGATTGGTCGAGGTGCAGCTGGTGACCAGTCTCTTCATCACTGGGCCCCAAGAAGCCCAGATCTTACTCCGTGCGATTTTTTTCTATGGGGATACATAAAGGATCAAGTGTTTCGTTTACCATTTCCGGCTAACTTTGACGACCTCAAAACGAGAATTACGGACGCCATCCAAACCGTAACTAACACCAGACATGCTGACAAGAGTGTGGAACGAGTTTGATTATCATGTAGATGTCATTCGGGCCGCTCGTGGTGGTCGCATTGAATATTTATGAAGATATGGTAAACAAACTTATCTGTTCCATGGTTCACTTGATTGGTTAACCAAGGTTGTAGGATGTTTGGTTTTGATACCATATACCTTCAAAGTTGGAGTAATTATTAAACTCAATCTGTATGTTTCTAACATTGTTATTAATAATGTCAAAACATATAATTACGATGATCATAATCGTATCCATTGTTCGTAAGTACTATAATTCTGTCATACTGAGAGCAGTTAACTTATTATAGGCATACATATAATTTTTAAATGTAAAAAGCAGTAGCCTTATATGGTGCACAAATGCTGTATTTTATATTTGCATAATTATATATTTTCATAGTAATGTTTGAATACTGCAAAACTGCGTGCAAAATTTTAACTGGTGATGGAATCTTCCAACAAGATACCACAATCTGGATACCTGTGTGAAGACTAGCTAAACTAGAGTTATAGCCTAACTCCATGTGCTGTTATTCTATCACCGCAAAATCGATCACAAAATTCACATACTGATAATACACACTTAAAATAACACTGTATGGCACTAAGTGTACATAGAAACTACTACCCTGCCACTCAAATCAAATAAGTAAAAGGAAATCATAAAATTTCTGTGACAAATTGTGTAAAAACCTACATTTTAAATATTAAATTTGAAAGAAAAAAAAACTTTAACTTGTTTGATAGAAAATGGTCTTAGCAGATACTTGGTGTATTACAGTGCATGGCCTGCCTGTAGAGTCAATAACTAAACATCTTGCATCCAAATTGCCTTCCTACTCTTTAACCGTTTATTTTTTCTGCCGACATTAAATTCGCAGGATACCTTCAGAAAGATTTGTTTGCATCCATATAACTTGTGAAATGAACCACGCATCCACGAGTTCCTTGTGCCCACTCTGACTGCCACAGTAACAACTATACCAGCTACACCGGGCCACACCAACCACATCTGGCCAAGACTGCGTAGTGAGGGTTGACAAGAACGGAACTTCCACCTTCTTGGCGACAAGGATTACGCAACTAAAGAGACCGCCCTACACATGTATTACAAGAGCTAATCCTTTTAATAAATGGGTAAGCGATCCGAAGTGGTGTTTACCCCAAAGCCACAGCCGTTGGGCGCACTGGCAATTGGTCGTTGCATCCTCGCAGCTCGCACAGTTAAATACGATGCAATGCACCACCAGGTGACCTTAACTGACTGGTAGGCCAGAGCTGAAGATATAAGTGCCCCAAAGTGTCGTCCAGTAGTGTACAGAATTTTCACAAACATATTGAACACAAAGAAACCGCATTCACGGCTACAGCCAGAGGTGTTTTTCATTGTATAAATGGCAATCAACCATGGCATTCCCAACCTCTTTGCCCAGGTGGACTCGTCCATTCCTTCAGGAGACAGCCACCTGGCAACACTGTAGCCAGTGGAATCCAAGCGCGTCATCGGAAGTGAGATTCGAACACTTTTATGAGAAAATGTAATAACTTAATTAAGATGTATTTCTATAAGAGTAATTATATTTTTCTAAAATGTAGATTGCCTTTAAAGGCCTCTAGCATTATAACAAATAATTTGGTGTGGTGACATCCCCATCAACTTAACAACTTAATCATTAACAGACATTTGTTAATAAATGGGGATGTCACCAATGTGTTTAATTTAATTCATACAATTTTTCAACATTATAATCACATTACAAAATGTTCATGTAATGTTTCATCATTCAGCATTTGATGTCGGTTCTCGTCTCTTGTGACTGCAGCGGACATGACTCGCCCAGTTCGTCTCAGCACCCGGACAAGACCGGCGGAGTTGGTCGCCCACTCCGCGAGCCCCCTCAGTACCTGCATATAGGCTGCAATCATTTAACTGCAATAGTAATATATTAGTCACCGGAACATTTGTATTATCTTTCACGTACTGAGAGGAGAGCCAACCGCCCTCTCACTGGAGAGTTTAACGCAATCGCGTCTCAATATAAGACCACGTGGTTTTCACCACTTAAGTGTTGGGTCCATTATCATGCATCATACGTGCATTCTTCAACTGTAGCAAGGACAGTGAATAATCTGCTAAACCAATTTAAATCAGTGTCAATTCATTGTAGGGCATCCTTTGTAGCTTCACCCGCTTTTTGTTGCATATNACGTACTGAGAGGAGAGCCAACCGCCCTCTCACTGGAGAGTTTAACGCAATCGCGTCTCAATATAAGACCACGTGATTTTCACCACTTAAGTGTTGGGTCCATTATCATGCATCATACGTGCATTCTTCAACTGTAGCAAGGACAGTGAATAAACTGCTAAACCAATTTAAATCAGTGTCAATTCATTGTAGGGCATCCTTTGTAGCTTCACCCGCTTTTTGTTGCATATNCTGCTAAACCAATTTAAATCAGTGTCAATTCATTGTAGGGCATCCTTTGTAGCTTCACCCGCTTTTTGTTGCATATTTCAGGTGTACGAGGCGGCTTACAGTCTCGCCTTCAGGTATAAAAGGTGCAACTGTAAGTAAGCGATGCCCATCAACAAACTGACGGAGGATTACCAGGGTACCCATGGGCACGTCGACCGGACGACCCTCATCATTAGCTCACCACTGAGTTATGGCGCTGGGCAATATAACATCCAACCAGCCCTGGATAACCTCGATGATGTCAATATGGCTCGCCAACTAAGGGGCAGTTCGCCAAGCCATCCTTGTCTGACGACAAAAATGACATTACCATCTAACAGAATGAAGATCAACAAATCGTGAGTAAAGTTCATCGAAATCACCACAAAACAAATTTTTATCAGCGTCATAAATTACGCTCATTCACCACGTGTTTTATTGTGTGCTTTAGACCCCTCTTGCGTAGAGGACACGCTAAAGTAAATGGTGCGAACAATAACGCTTTATTTCCAAGCATACAAAAGTAACAGCAAACAATTTAAGTAAAACTTAATTCAGGAGTGTTATGAAGTTTAAATGTATAATGCAGAACGCTAAAAGAACTGGTAATTTTTTTTTTAATTGATCGCGCAACACAGCATTAAAAGCATGTGGCACGCACATGGCTTTGTTGACAATCAACGCACGTAGCTTTGTCGACAGACAACGCATGTGTCTATTCCAAGGCCCATAACGAGTTATATTTTACATGTCCTATAAAATGTAAAACCTTTCAGACACTTTTTATATGTAAATTTTGCAAATAATAGGGGTGGAATCTATTGAACGGTACACCACGCAGGTTTACGAAACACGCAAAACATTTATAATTAAAGGTAATTTATTTTCAGTGTTAAAATTATGTTCATACTCTGCACGAAACATATAAAGTAATAAATAGACAGTCAGTATTCATCCCAGCCAGTAAACAGCAAGAAAGTAAATGTGTTCCGCAGCCCTCAGCAGCAAAATTAATTGTAACGAAAATATTTTAACATAAAGCGGAAAATTAAGTTTTGTGGAAATAGGCAATTTTTGTCAGCGAACAATACAAACTTTCTCTAGCACCGCCATTGCAGGGCAGGAATATTTTAGTGATGCACCGCACGGACACATGAGTTTGCAGCCACTACTACCCCCCTACCTCACAGAAGTAACGGGTCACTACGACAATGCGTAGTGTAGAATCGATACAGCTTTACGCGTCATAGAAAGACCGGCCACCATGACAACCGCGCTGTGGTGCCACATGGCCGATATAGGGCTGAATACTTACAGATTAAAATGGACCACCACCAATGGGAAATCACAAACTTTTTGCCTCAAATGCGTGCGGCCAACAACTGAACGAAATTCATTCCTGGAAACAAAAATCCGTGCGGGGAATCAGCAAATGCGAGACGACTCGCCCAGGACATAAAACGAAATAAAAGTGAACTAATAGAAAAAGCATGGAGCAGTACCTAAAATGGCAAACGAGTGCCTTTGTGTACAGAGCGTAACAGACAGGGAGTGGTCCGAGGCAACTTCAGCCTCAACAGACGCGCGTGCCAGTGTGAACTCGAGCAGCCACAAGAACCATTTTTAAGTTCAAACCGAACAAAACAATAATTAGGAAAAATAATTTTAAATATTTTTCGCAACTGACGATGCACGAAACAGATTAANCAAACCGAACAAAACAATAATTAGGAAAAATAATTTTAAATATTTTTCGCAACTGACGATGCACGAAACAGATTATATGTGCAGGACTATGTGACTGAACGACATCGTGCGTAATTTGTCGCAGGAATTACCATGCCGAGTATCTCATAAGAACAGAACGCACAACCACAGACAACCAAGACAGAATTCGGTGCGAACAGTGCAGTGATGTACCGCGAGTGATGGTGCCATGACCCTTTACTGAAGGCAGTGAGAACAACAGCCAACAACACAGCCCGGTAGGGCACTCAACAGGCATGGATGGAGCAGCAGCAGCACCATGGCAAAATCCTTTGGTGCCACACACTACCCCAGGCTTTGTGTGGCCTCTGCCACACCAGGTGGCCAGAACAACACCAGCAGTTGCAGAACCTACCACAGGGACGGGCACGACACCAGCCCGATTCCAGTTGCTGCCAACCTTCGCGGGAAACACCAAAGAGGACCCGCAAGCATTCCTGAGCGACTGAACAGGACGATTGAGCAGATACTGTGTTAGTGAAGCAGAGTGGCCTAGCTGCATCGGAGGCCAGTTGTCGGGGGAGGCACGCACATGGTGGCAGGACATTGACCATTATGGCATGCAATGGGCCGAGTTTCAAAGTGCCTTCCTCAGACATTTCAAATCCATGTATGGGTCAGTGCAGTCTCAAATCGGTGCCATTTTAGGGTCACGGGGTGATTATGAGACATTAACAACACTTGCCACCCGAAAGATCAACATCATTAGACATTTTCATCAACATATGCTAGACCCAGTCATTTTGGAGGTAAAAGCACCGACAGTAAGGTCAGAATTCAAATTGACCCTGGCACCACTGATACATGGCAGTGTATAACAGTTCATGAATTCCACAGCATTTAATACTAAAATAGATGATGACATCATTATCCAAANCATTATGGCATGCAATGGGCCGAGTTTCAAAGTGCCTTCCTCAGACATTTCAAATCCATGTATGGGTCAGTGCAGCCTCAAATCGGTGCCATTTTAGGGTCACGGGGTGATTATGAGACATTAACAACACTTGCCACCCGAAAGATCAACATCATTAGACATTTTCATCAACATATGCTAGACCCAGTCATTTTGGAGGTAAAAGCACCGACAGTAAGATCAGAATTCAAATTGACCCTGGCACCACTTATACATGGCAGTGTATAACAGTTCATGAATTCCACAGCATTTAATACTAAAATAGATGATGACATCATTATCCAAAAGTAATGTCTAACAAGCCAAAAGGTTCGACAAGAGGTTAATGTTTACAAAAACAGTTAAGTTAAGGGAAGTCCGTCACACAGAATACTGGCAAATACTGCAGTGCCATCATTAGTTCAATTGTTGTGGGCAAATTGGGCTGAGACACAACCACGGTCATTACAGTGCAGATATTATCGTCGGTAATCACGTCCAAAAATGTGCTGCGTGGTAAAACAAAATAAGAAAACTATGCATATTTCTTACTGACAAAGTCAAGTCATATTACAAAATCTGAATGTCCAAAAGATCTAAACAGAATAAATGTTATCAGAAACATTTGTCAAAATTACATTACTGCTACATTTACAAGCAACAAAACCATAAATTCATAAATCCACACATAATTTAGATGGCAGGGGCCGAAACATAATTTAGAAAAGAAATTACTTACTTAAACCTAACTGCTAATGACGCCTGCAATGCCAGGGAGTTGCCTCCCAACATAAATACAAAGAGGGCTCTACGACTACATAGGCGAAGATCAGAAAGAGAAGTGAACTAGTCCATACAGGATGCTGGCCAGACGTCCGAGGTACCGCGCAGTCATGAAGGGGAAGGAGGGGAAGTAGGAGAAAGCAGGGGTAGAAAGATAAGTAGTGATAATAGCTAGAACGAAAGGGGAGGGAGTGCCTGTAGTATTTTCCGCCACTACGAATCTGTAAAAAAATATATATTACTGTTTAAATAATTTCCAAATCTCTCCAAACCATTTATCTTTCAGGACAAGGGTTTTTATTAATATAACCCTAAGAAAGTAAACATTTAACCTTGTTGCAGTTGAAATGGTTTTGATTACTGTTACAAAGGATAGCATACAAATTGGTGAGAGTATAAAAAAAGGTAATGTTTCTTGTTAGTAACATTACTACAGGTGCTTCTTGTGCCTTGTTAAAGTCACACAGTGGTAATTATCGAGACTAGGTGGTCATATAAAAAAATTTTCTTCCAATCAATTATGTTGTATTTTACTTTTACTAAGCCTTTTAATTTGCAAATATGTGGCAGCATTAAATGTTGTGTGGTTAGTGCATACAATTTTTTAATAATTCCCACTGACAGAACTTTTTTTTTTTTATAAAATTCTATGAAGTGGGTTGAGTGTGTGTGCTTTTGATATACACATGCTTACAACAATTAAAGTACATGTTTCTGAAATACGTTGTGCGTTTTGTGAAGAAACAATTTAAGGGACGGAATGGTTGTTACCCGTTCTCATTTCCACAAGCCGCAATTGTGTTGGGCGTAACTTTGCTGTAACGGCTTATGAACATTAGCGTGGAAAATCTCATATAAGGTAGCTTCTGAATCTAAGAAGTGGGGTAAACGGGGACAAGATATTTATTGCATTCACTATATGCATTTTCCTAATTTTACTGTGAGAATAATAATTGGGATTCAGAAATGTATGACTGCATGGGTGCCTCGAGGGGGTTTGAAGTCAGCTATACAGAGGGTATTACCTGGATACTTACTAATATGCATGTAGTTGTGTACATAGAGTCTGTTCACAGTTATTTGAGCATTCTGATATCAATATTTTTAAACGTCACTGCACCTACATGCATATATTTTAATGCACACGCTGACTGGCAAGCGCCCAGCAAGTTCGTTACGATGGAGGGAAAGTAATTATATGTCTTAAAATTGGATTAAAAGTGTTAGGTTAATTTTTGTGAGAACTAAAATTATTTATATTGCTTTTTGTTTATATAACTTATATAAATGAATGTAATCAGATTTCTAAAATATTTACTTTAATAATAATTCCATTGGTCCACTTGACTGATGCATGGCAATGTTAATTTTACATATGGTTGAATAAAACACAACGAGCATACAAGTTGATATTCAGCAAGTTTTTCAACAGTGCTCACTTTAATGTGAACAGCCTCTAGTAGAATTCATGTTTCATTTTCAGTTTCCTGATGAAAGATTTCCTCCTGGCCCCAAGTAAGTATATGCACCACCTACATAATTGGGTAAAGTAACAACACTGTTGCTTACAAAAGTCATTTTCCATAATTTCCTGCCCTACTCTCGTGCCACAATTAAGCCATACAACTTCAATTGCATGCAAATATCTGCCCCATTCTGCTTCCTGTAGTGCAATCATTGGCGATCGCCAAGGTCTGCTCGTTTCATACTTTCCCCCCCCCAAACTGTTGCATATGTTTCGACGTACAGTTTGGGTAAAATAAGTGAAGAAGATAAATTGGTGCTGCCCTTTGCGCTCGCACTCTGGGAAGTTGAATGATGTATATTTTTTCGTAAATTCAGAGCTATGTGGGCAATTTAAATTTTTTTATAAATAAGTTTTTTTATTTGTTTTGCTTTTTGGTGCATTTTGTGTTTATGTAATATACAACACACAATTCCTCCATCACATTTATCCTTTAATGCTCATAATTTACATCACCGTGAGGTTGTTAACTTGTGTATTTAATATCTGCCCTGTTATAATACAAACAAATTGAGCAATGTTACAGGCTTAACTTGTACCCTTCCTTGCAAAAAACTTTCTGTCAAGGTTCTCAGTGAGTTACCTAGCTGAAATCTAAATTACATAATTTGCATGGATATAACCTGATTAATGTAATTACTGCGTACCATTTATTGTACTTCGTGTAAATTTTTACTGAATTGTACCGACCATGTACAGGAAATGTTCATCACTCTGGTAATTTTAGCTCAACGGACATGCAAGAAATAATATAATTTGCTCCCCCATTGAAAATTGTCCTAAGGTGTGTTTTTATATTTGAAAAAATATTAGGCACATACTGTAGGACAAAGTGACGATTATACATCACACATAATGTTAATATTTAAAATGGTTTGTTATGTAGTCGATCACTTGAATATGTCTTGATTATTATGGTTTACTTCTATTAGTTTTGAATTTGTAAATTGACCTAAAACTATGATAATTAATAAAATTATCAATATCAATGATCATTTTTATAACTGACATTGCATGTGTTACTACAAAATTTGAGGGATAGGCTGTAATGATTATTATGAGTGATTTTCATAAGTTATATATTTGTCAGTTGTCTTAATATTTGCAGCATTATGTTTATCAGTAATCAGATTTATATATCTGAAATTATACTTGTCATTGGACACTTTGAAGGACATGATGACTATTTTGATAGACTTTTATTATTGTAGCTTTAAGCTTTGAATTTGACTTTAAAACTAGCAGCATTTTAATTATCAGTGATTAGTTTTATATTAAAAATAATATGTTAGTCGACACTTTGAAGTATATGTTGATTACTTTGATTGACTTTTATTACCGTAGCTTTGAATTTTAAATTAACTTTTAAACGAGCAGCATTTTAATTATCAGTGATCAGTTTTAAATTTCAAATTGTTTTGTGGACACTTTCAAGGATATGTTGATTATTATGATTGACTTTCATAAGTTCCTAATTTGTGAATTAGCTTAAAACCAGCAGCATTAATAATGAATGTCAGTTGTCAGTTTTATATATGAAATTGTTTTTATTACTGGACACTTTGAAGGATATAATGGTAATTGTAACTTTGTATAAAATACAGATAAAAACTTCACTGCTTTTTTTTTTTTTAATTATTTGCTACATTTTAGTGTTTTGACCAACTAATAATGTAAGGCATTATTACCCGCAACCAATTCTGTGACTGGTTCATTTTGTGCACACCTCACTTTTCGTGACAATACACTACTATGTAAAAAAATTAAATAAATTGGCTAGAAGTCCATAATATGATGAAATATTAATATGTCCACGAGAAAACCTTAAGTTGCCACCGGCTGGGCGGCATGTAATAATTTGAGAGTATTTATTTTAATAATAACTACACACTCATAATTTTCACTGTATAGATGTGTGACCTTTCAAGTTGTGATAACCTAGAAATTTTCCACTTTAGTAAGTTATTTTTAGTAGCTACCAGTGTGAAATAGCACAAATATATACCTAGTCTTCGTAAATTATTTTTTTTTTTAATATGTCGTGTCTGTATTTTGTGGTACCAGTGCAGTGAATAATTGTTCTAACGCTATTGCATATGACAGGCTCTGTTATCCTGTTGGCTAAATTTAAGATACGATACGTGAATGAGTGAGAGAGTAATTGAATTGCATCCTTGGTTTGTGTAAGTTTTAAATGTGTATTATCTGTAATATATATGTATGCATTTCTAGCAAGTGAAAGTGAATTCGTAATGGGTCCAGTAAAAGAGAAGGCGACTGTAGCTTAACTGCACCTCTAAGCCGTTAACTAATAAATAATACTGTGCACAGTGGATTCACGTTCTCTCAGTGGAATATTTGCGAATAAGCACAATGAAGTTACGTAACCTGTTATGCCAATTTTATCACTAGATGGGACTGCACTTGGAACTGTGCAGCCAGTGAACCAAATGTTGTAAACAGACTGGTCTTTTTTTCAATTGGCCTTTTTTTTTAGTTGGTTTGTCTCGTCAGCAGCGAGGTCACTAGAAAAAGTACACACAACAACAAAACTTGCATGAAATGGGAGAGGAATATGCCATGGCCTTTATTAGGAAACTTCACAGCACTTTCCTGGAGTGATTTCGGGAAACCATGGGATAATAATCAGAATGGCTGTAGGGTAGGCGACAGAAGATTTCAAAGGGTACAGTTGTATTGAGACCCTAGCTAAAGGGAGCCGCATTGTAAAAGGGCACAGGTATTTTATTGTGGATAATATTAAGGGAAGGGGAGAGGTACAGCTTTCAAAATTTCTTTTGTGGCACTAGATGTCTGGACTGGGATTCGAACCAGTGTCGTTCCGAATGCGAATCTAGTATTTTACCATTGCGTAACCTTGCTTGGTCTGTGTTTAATGTGCTGAACTGGCATGTTGCTTTAATGTTTGAAATAATGTGTCAGTTTATAAAAATGTAGTATGCAGGTAAGGGCCACTGTAGTCGAGTGGTTTGAGCACTTGCTTCCCACCAAAGCGATTTAGGTTCACTCCTGGCTGGGTACCTCCTGAATTTTTGCATGAGGGAATCATGCCGTACGATGTGGCTGGTCAGTTTTCCAGGGATCTCCCTTTTCACCCGCCTTTGCATTCTGGTTCCCTTTCATATTCGTTTAATTTTTACTCACCAGCTCTGAAGACGTCCGACGATAAGAGCTGTCTAAACATCTTAAACAGGTGAGCATTTTTTTATTTTGGACACTACACAAAATTGATCATTATTTTTGCTTAGGTATAGCTTTAAAAACTTTAGTCAGACTTGTGTGGGTACCTTAAGTTGATTTGAGTAAAATATAAATATGATTGATGAATATTGTCAAACATAATTACATAATGTAAATCTTAATGTGAAGTGTAGAGAGCTGGAAAAAATCTAAGACAGTACTGGTATGGGTGTGTTCAGTAACAAAACAAGTTCAGTTAAATACTATAAAAAATGTTTGTTACTGCAGCATTTCTTGTTATTAAACGATACGTATAAATGTCCACACAGATTGTGTGCCAGGTTAATTACTCCCTCCCCCAAGCATGTGGTAACATTGGCAGATACTCTGATTTACATCAAAGCATACAACACTGATTGAAGTTGATTAAAAACAGTATTTTACTAATTAGAGGATACAGTTCACTACTTTCATTATGTAAGTCATCTTTAATTATGTTATTTTCATGGTGGCAAAGATCTTGGTGGCCCGAATTTCTATTAGCATGGTTAGGAGCTATAACAAATAATGGTGTCAGACATTTAACTTTTCCCTGAACTTGAATATTTCTTATAAAATCAAACATAAAATTATGTATAAAAACCGAAAACTGTGACAATCAAATTTAAACTTCATCCGAAAATGCTAGTGTTTTATCGTCAGGGCTTACAAATATTCAGCTTCGTGTCATAACTGGTGAAATGCGTACAATTGTGCCTACTACCTTAGGCGGTCATATTTGTAAAACAGGATCTGCCAGAATAATGCCCAAATAAGTACAATATATTTCCAGCAGGTTGAAACCGAAACTAGTAAATACAAAAATTTTATACATATCCCTACTGTGTTTCTGTGGTATGGGCCGCAATCAATTTTTACCAAAACTGTTTGTAAGTATATTAAACTGTAATATTTTTTTGCCAGAAAATACATAAACTATCATTTGCTTACATTATAAATACACTTCACTGGATAGCATATCTATCTACCAAACAAATTAAAGGATAAATGTGCCTATTTACATTGATGTAGTGTTCAGAATGTAAACACAATCGCCATATTGGTTTGAGCCACGTCAGGTTAGTTTGGGTACATTTTCGTAGGCACAGGCTCTATCTGGTTGGGAATAACAGATGTCATGCTATAACATGATTAGGGACATTGCGATTTTACTGATATGAGTACATATCGATACTCTTCTTTTGATATCTTATATTTTGGTATTGATATTCTGTTTCGATATTTATACTGTTATCAGTATATTTCTTCCGATATTTTAAATATCGAAAGGAATGTTTTTCCTTCCCTTGGATTACTGTTTTCGTCGTACCTCCTTGTATCTCGAAACCAAACCTAACATGTTCGAATCGCCGTCCTGGATACATAGTGGCTGGCCTTCTACCTACTGCCGCCAGTCGAGCAGTCAGTGACATCGCAAAACATGACCCAGTGCAATGTGTGTACATTTTATTAAAGTATTTTAATAGTTTATGTGTCCAGTGCTGTGTACTTTTTCTTTTACAAGTAATTTGACTCTCGTCAGACACAGCACCTTGAATTAATTAATTTATTCACTGTAGACAATAAAGCCAGATACAATTTTTATTGTCTTGCATAATGTACACATTTTCTAAATAGTTTTAATTTCTAAATAGTTAATTACAGTTTTGTCCTGGTTTGTCCTTTTTGTGTGAGTGTATTTTACGGGAGAGGACGAGTGTCCTCGCCGGTGTCACCACCGGTCATAAAGGTCATCATCAGTCGAGCATTGTTATTTCTCATTGAGTTGATGTAATAAGGGCATACTCTGCAGCCCCGACAGTCCGGCAGTTAGAGATATCTTCACACTTTGAACTCGTGATGTCATGTTACACGAATACCCCCAACAACGTCGCTGCTAAGTGATAATTTGCCACGCGCCGAACCGAAACACGACCTGAGAACTCGGTCCCTATCCATCCCAGCCGGGCATAAGCAGGGTTGCACCCTATAGCATTCACCAGTTTCGCAATTACTATCCCTGGCGCACCGATATGTGTCATCCTGCAACATGTGGCAAAATCATCAGCTGAAACAGCATCAGCCCGTTTTCATTTTCACCACCTCAGGAGACTCGCTACAAACCACCTGCCTGAAGGGAGCAGCATTCCAGCTGGCCACTCCGGCAAGCCAGCATAGCCTGCGGTGCTGAGTGCATCAGGGCGCTATGTCTACATCGCCAACATGTTGCCGCGACTGCCGACGAAGTGTGAGTGGTTTTCGCTACCACCTGATGCGGACCTCTTTTTGGGTGACATTCGGAGGTTGTGCATGTGCACCCCTAAGTTCATGGAGGCACACGAAGGTGCGCAAAATTACATTAGGAATAGGCCTAGTCTTGAAGACTTGGACAATATGCGTGCGTGTGGTGCCCCTAACTGCGACATGAACGGGCTGGAGTTATCCGTGTGTGTTGACTGACGTACACATCGTCACCGATGGTTTGCTCGGGCGGTGGAACTTGTGACATTAGCGGAGGGTGTTTTTGCGTGCAATGCATGTGCCGGTGTATGTGGCATGCCATTAGCCCACCTACACCTGGAAAAGAACGAGCCACAGTCTACGCTGCGCCTGGGCCATGGAAGGCTCACCGTGCTGCTGCATCGCGAGGCAGCGTGTCATGAGGTCGAACACTCCGCTGCATACGACCACCGCGGATGGACAATATCTAGGGCTTAAAGTGGACACATGAATTTAGAGGCAGCCGCAAGTATATTCTGTACCATATTAGAAGCCCACTATTTGACAGCTTGGCGAAAGTAGCGCCACTGTTTACATCTGACTACTTATCCTTCCGCCATCACCTGGTCCGTCAAGTCGGGGCTGTATTTTTTTATCAATACGCTGTCAGCTAATCCACTTCTCATTGTACTGTAATGCTAAACAAATTTTAAGATATTTTAAGACTGACATCCGTCTAAAATAAAAAGTAGGTTATAAAAGTAAAAATATAAATGTTGCAAATAGTTAAATATTTGCTAACTCTTTTTTAATTTGTCCGAGATAGTGAATTTGGGTAAATATTTGCGAGACGGTCTGTTGTATCTATTATCACACTTTGGACATTTTAGCTAATATATTCGAGTTGGAAATATGTGACGTGGAATAAAGTTAGAATTGCTTAAAAACTATTCATGAGTGTCTCACTTTCTAAGGAAACAAGGAGATGGGTTTCGAGAGAACAATATGGCGTATAATTTACGTAGACGAACGATTACTGGCCGAATATAAATTACTTGTACTCCAAATCGTTGTACATGAAATATATGTTACTTTAAAAATTATACAGAGCTCGCAGGAAATAAAACAATTTGTATATGCGTGTAAATACGTTATTCTTAACAACAAAACTATAATATGTTTGTGGGTGTAGTTCGTGATATGGATAACAGATAGCATGGAATGGCATGTTATAACAGATGGCGTGCCTGTCCCTCACAAGATGGCAGCACATGTTTGGAGAGTCCGGAAACTTGAAAAAGGTTTATATTTTTTCCTTACATTTGGATACGGATCGTTTTATCGTGCATCTCATTTTGAACACCTATACATTACTATTTTATTACGAAGTTTCGTTTCTAAAACTAAAAACTGCTGTTTTATGACCATGTAAAATAAAATGTATTAATTAATCTACGAACTCTTTCTTATCCGCGTATTTTCTGCTTCTCTGATGTGCGTCGGCACTGCTCTCAGAATAGCCAACGTAATATTAATTTCTGTTCGTTCGTGCATTAACTGATACAGGATTTTGTAAATGGCACGTTGTTTGTTTTGAATGTGTTACGTTGCCACTCACTGACTGTAAGAATGTGGCCTTCTTATATGAAATGAACCATAGTGCCTGCGCGCGCCACTTCGCAGCCACTCGCCCTGCCAGAGTTCACCGGCATCAGCCTGGAGGATGTAGAACCGTTTTTCATGAGGTGCAACTAGAGCCTGCAATGTACTGTTGCTCCTCTCGGTGAGTGGACCGAATTCGCGCATGTCCAGTTGTGCAGCACATGAGTGGTGGAGACTTTGGTTATTATCTGACAGCACCTGATCCGAGTTCGCTGACGGACTTTGCGACGAGTTCCCGCCAACAGAGGCACGCGCAGTTATGCTTAGCCCAGTTCTAAGGCGACCGCCAAAGAGAGTCCGAGTCAGCAGAGAACTGCTTTGCCCGGAAGCTCCACCTTTTCTGACACGTTCAGCCAGATGCACCTCTCACTGACGCCCAGCTAGACATCACCTGGCTGATGCACAACACACTGCAGCAATTCCTGGTACTGTTGCCAGGGAAGAGGACTGATGGGGATGGAGCAGCTGCTCCGCCTACATGATGGCAGTGACCTTGACAGCCAGGCCGCCCCACCAAAAGAGAGCCGCCATCAGCAACAGGTGCTGCCCCCGGATCAGCCTTCATATCAGGGGAAGCATGTCGTCATGCCAGCTCTGGGTGACAACCCTGGCCACGACACCATCAACCAAGTGGAGAGAGAGCATGGTGGCACCCGGGTGCCACAGTGCCACACTTGCTGCATTCCCACCTACCACTGGCACAGGGAATGCATGCCAGCAACAAGAAATTTCACAGCCAGGGGAACCTGCCAGACACCGGCCTCCCTGCAGTATTTACTTCTAATCAAGATGTGACATGCTTCCATTCCTCGGTTACACTCGCCTCTGCAGACCCGTGCCAGCTGCTCGACATCCCAGTAAGGTCAACGACATCCTGATGGCTGAGCTGGTAGACAGGGCTACCAGCCACGCACTCATCCGGCAAGACCTTGTCGCCCCAAACGACCTCTCCCATACCCTTGGGAGGCTGCAGCTCGCCACCTGGGATGGTACCGGTACCACTCTTGGATCGCACAAATGAACATCCGGCCCCAAATCAGCTGTGTCCAGCATGGAGGCAGTTATTGTCGAGGGCCTCCACGAGGAAGTCGTTCTTGGGCAGCTTTGACTCGAGCAACAGGAGGTCATCATCGAAGTGGCAGCTCACCGCATCCACCTTGGTACTGGAGAGCATTGGACGGTGTATGCAGTGGGCACTACGATGCGCGAGGTAAAGCACCCAGTCTCTCTACACGACTTATACTCCGAAATGCTGCAGGGGTACCACGAGGCAGTACAGCAAGTGAATAACGAACATAAATTTGTGTTCGTATTTTCCGATATTCTACATTCGACAACTGCCGCCGAACAAGCAATTCCTACCACTGACGAAGAGCCAGTGTATGAAGGGCCCAAATGCTACGGCTTCGAAGAGCAACATGTGGTTAGGGGCAGGTAGAGGAGATGCTCCAAGAGGGTGTCATAGAGCCATCAGATAGCCAGAACAATGCCAGAACTGTATAAGTGTCTAAAAAGGATGGTAATATAATGTTTTGTGCAGACATC